>KK120517.1:139887-152346 GCA_000611955.2 Stegodyphus mimosarum | reverse complement strand
TATATTACTTTTAAAAATTCAGTGTTACTATATATATATACGTGTGTGTGTGTAGTTAAAATTTGAAATAAATTCGTAAGAAAACACGGAGTGGTAAAGTTTGAATTTTTTTCTATTAACATATTACGTGCTGCGCTCTTTAGCACTACACGGAAGGGAGGAATATCCCGTGGAGGTCTTTTTAAGGAAAGCTGGCTCGTATCCACGCTACACACGGGGAAAACCATGAAAATGCTCATGCCGCCAGATCGTTCGCCGGGACTCGAGCCCTGGGCCAAACTACCAGTGTTCAGCGGCTTTTACCGCTCGGCCGAGGGTGCGCCAAATTTTGAACTTTGGTGAAAGTTTTTGATTCCTTCTAGAGTCCAGCTTTGCAACATGATAATATTTTAGACCTTGTAGGACCCTCTGGTCTATCTTCTAATGTAACAGCTGAAATACGTATAGAAACCACACAGGAGAAGGGTAAAAAGAACCCTTTATTAACGCTTTTAAAATTTCACAGTACGTCGACTTGACGCTAGCACAGCACGCCTCACTCGGGCGGTAACTTAAATAACAAGAACTAAACTAAAAATTCGAAGACAGTAACAAAAAGTAGAATTACGCTACAGGGCTCAGATAATCCTGTTTCCTAAAATAGCATCGAATATCTAGTGGCAGCAAAGTAGTAGCTGTTACGCTACGTTAACCAGCAATAAATGCAAAGTAGAAGCTCACGCTACAAAAAGTACAGTGTTCACCCAAATTCTCTAACTTCTCCTCTAGAACTCTGTATTTAAACCTTTTCAAGTACTAGAATCTGCATTATTTCACTCGCGTTAGCAAATTTAAATATTCTGGCATTGACAATTAGGGGAAATGAAGGCTTATAGAAAAGTAAACATAAAATTAAATTTAGCCAGTTAGTTAAAATAAATATTGTTGCGTTCGTACAGGGTCGTAATGGATTGAATACATAAGTCGATAAAATTTAACAAAATTTATTCTTTTCACAAGAAATAAAACAAAATACTGAAATATTTGCTCAGAGAGGTTCGTACAACATCACAATATCTCAAACGTTAAACAGAACTCAACTCAAAACAGAGAAAGTTGATTGAATCTCACAGCGAATTCGCTAGAATCAATAAACAGCGCTGAGTAAACATATAGTTCGCTTAAAACAACAGCAACTGAGCTGAGGTGTTTCAATTCGGCTTTTATAAGCATTTTAATTATTCACGAGAACATTCTGGTAAAATCCATTTCCTCAATTTTTCTGGATGGCAACAGCAATTACGAGATATTTATTTATTAAACATTAAATGCACGCGCTGTTGTATTTTTAATTTTCCGACGTAGCTTTCTCTTCAAAAATCGTCTGCGTTGCATGGGAAAATAAAACAATTTTAATTACAATTCTAAATAAATAGCTAAATAAATACGAAATCCGTAACACTATAAATCTCTACAACCTATTCCTGTATTAATTACTCATGCATCAAAATTTATAACAACTGAGTGGCAAAAATATTTTTGTCGTCAACAATCATCAATTTGTAAAGCATACTTTTTTTCCCGAAGCTATATTAATTCACGTATATTTTCGTATTAAGTGAAATAACTTATGCAAATTCCTAGTACACTCACGTTTGTGAAAATTGCAACACCATGAAGGATTTACGCGAGTGAGCTGAAATTTTCAGGAAATGCAAAGTAGCGCATGATATGCAAATGATTAGAATTGCAAATCCGTAGCGCATGCGTATGCTGAGCTACGCCCTCTGAACGGCTGATGGATCCGAATAAATAGACGACTGTAGCGAGGCGTGTATGGTTATCGGTGGTTATCTGCTAGTGGTAAACGTTAACTCAATCTGTACTTATGCCTCGTCGACGAAAGAGAGCGAGATTTGAACAACTTACAGAGTTTGAACGAGGGAGAATCATCGGCCTTCGTGAAGCTGGATTGTCGTATCGTGCAGTAGCCTCTCGTGTGCAGCGTAACAGCAGCACAGTGATGCGCGTTTGGAAGCAGTGGACGGACGAGTGTCGGACAACTCGGAAATCCGGGAGTGGACCCCGAAATGTGACGTCAGCTCGCGATGATAGACACCTGGTCCGCATGGCGCGGACGGACCGTACAGCTTCCTCTAGACAATTGGCAGCACTGTGGTCAATAGCTACAGGTGTTTCATTGTGTGCTTCATCAATTCGTAGACGTCTGCTGCAGTGTGGACTGCGCGCACGGACTCCTTTATACAGGATCCCCCTAACGCACGACCATCGCCGCCTGCGGCTACAATGGGCCAATCAGCATAGAGACTGGCGTGCTGATTGGCAGCATGTCGTGTTTTCTGACGAATCCCGCTTTAATTTGTGGTACCATGATGGCCGCATTCGTGTCAGACGCTATGCCGGTGAACGCCACCTTCCGGAGTGCATTATCGAACGCCACAGTGGACGAACACCCGGAGTTATGGTCTGGGGCGCCATAGCATATCATAGACGATCTCAATTGCTACGAATTGTGGGCAATCTGAACAGCAACCGGTATATCCGTGAAGTTCTACAGCCCGAAGCTGTTCCCTTCCTTCAAAGCTTGCCAGGCGCTGTATTTCAACAGGACAATGCCCGCCCTCATACTGCTCGGATTGTTAAATCCTTCTTTGCAGCGCAGCAGGTACAGCTTCTTCCTTGGCCTGCGTGTTCCCCGGATATGTCGCCAATTGAACATGTGTGGGATGTCATTGGTCGGCGTCTTGCTCGTGATCCTCGTCCTGTTGCGTCTGCAGACGAACTTTGGGTACGCGTACAAACGATATGGAATGCTCTTCCTCAGTCAGACATTCAAACTTTGTTTGACTCCATGCCACGTCGTGTAGCAGCACTTATTGCGGCGCGTGGTGGCCACACAAAATACTGATTCTGATCTCTTGTTCTTGTTTGTTTGCTTTGAACATTTAATCATTTATTTGTACCACTACCACTCAACTGTGTATTAAATTGCATTCAATTATGACGATTCCTTCTTGGTGTTGCAATTTTCACAAACGTGAGTGTATCTCAATTCATTTGATCTATTTATAGTTTAATTAAAATTAGACAAATCTGCAAAGGTACTAAGGTACTTTTCTGATAAATCAATGATTCAATCTATTCTCAAATGCAACAAAAGGAAATAATAAATGTAGAGGACATTTCCCCCAATTTTCATTCTTTTTTTTTTTTTTTAAAGAGAGGGAGTAGTTTTGGTGTAGTCTAGTCCAGTTTCAAGGGGCTAGTTGGGGGGATTTTAGGGGGCATGTTGAAGGAAACAATTTGTCTCCCGCTTCAAAGCATTCATTTGTGTTCGAATGAAACGCTTCATCTAACATTTACTCATGAAAAGTATGACTGATAGACTATCAGTCTAATTTTCAGGAAGCTTTTCCACTGTGGTTACCATAGCAACTTCTACAAAATATTATGATTTCAAATGAAGCACCTGAATCTATAAAACTCCGGCCTGCATAATCTTATCAAAGAACATTTGACAGGTGATGGACGTGTTGAAGAACTCTCCACTTCAGTAATTATCGGTTTCTCGACTTATCACCAGAACGAACGGATCTTGAAGACACATTGTAATCGAACGACCTTACATCTCAGACCGAGTATGAAACTGGATTAACATATACATGATAATCTCTGCAGGATGAATATAACGCGCAACGGCGAGAAAGGTTGGGGCGAGCGGCCGGAGGAAATAGTTTAGTAGCATTTGAAATTTAATAAAATTGACGTTTACCATTAATATCTTTTTATTAATTACTCTTTTTAACTTCATTGTAGGAAGTAAACGGAGTATTGTAATCGCGAAAATTTTCGGGTATCATATTTCAACGTAAATATCCATTTTGACCTCTATCGAATGCAATTGAACGATGTTTTTGCGTGACATATGTACGTAAGGACAGAATAAAGGACACTTTTTCCGGAAACGAGTTGCAAAAAACGATTTAAAATGGATTCAGAAGAGATTTTTTTCGTGACGTCTGTACGTACGTACGTACGTACGTATATATGTAAGTATCTCGCATAACCCGAAAACGAGTAGCCTCAGAACGTTGAAATTTTGTACATAGGACTGCTATAAAATGTAGTTGTGCTCTTTTGGTTGCAATAGCTGATGGGCTTATGATAAATAATAATATTATTTGACAGGTCCTCTTATTTCGAATACTAGGGGGACCGGAAAGTAATGTCCCCTTTTTTACAATAGATAAATTTTTAACAAGTTTTTATTTTTAATCAATAATATAATACCCTCGTTGTCAACAACCTTTTGCCATTTAGCATGCAGGTTTTCAATCCTCGACCAATAAATATCAATTGGTTTTTGAGCAAAATAGCTCGAGATGGCATTTTGGACATCATCCAAATTTTCAAATTTTTTGCCACTAAGAAAACATTGTAGGGATAGGAATAAATGGAAATCCGAGGGTGCGATATCGAGTATGGTGGGTGAGACAGAACCTCTCACCCCAATTTCATTAATTTTTTCCAGCGTTCGTGTTGCACAGTGCTCTTTTGCATTGTCGTGTTGCAAAGTTATGCCTTTTCTTTTGACTATCGACTAAATATTCGTTTACTCGATCCAGTTGTTCACAATAAAGGTCTGCATTAACAGTTTCTCCAGTTTTCAGCAATTTCAAATGAATAATTCTGCAAATACTCCACCAAACACACAACAGCGCCTTTTTGGGATGTAAACCCGGCTCCGCAGTGATTCATTTAGAGAGAGCCACTGCCTTTTGCGTTTTGGATTATCATATAGGATCCATTTTTCGTCGCCAGTAATCAAACGATCAAAAAACGGTTCTGTATGGTGCCGTTGAAGCAATACGTTGCATGTGATGGATAGGTCGGCTTTGTTATCTTCGGACAGATCATGGGGAACCCAAACACCTGCTCTGCTTACTTTTCCAATCTGCTTTAAATATTCTTGGATGTTCGACCAAGGTTGGTTAAAGGTGTTTGACAATTCCTCGATTGTTTGACAGGGATTTGCTTCCACTTCTGCCCTTAGCATGTCGTTGTCTAATGTTGTTTGGCCTTCCTGACTGATAGGAGTCAGAGAGAACAAAATTACCGGATTTAAACTTGGTAAACCATCTTTGGCATTTACGAACATCTTATGCACATGGATAAACATCTCAAATGTTTCTGGTCGCAACCGTTGCGTTACTACCCTTGCGAAACTCAAAAAGCATACAATGCCGGATATGCTGTTCTGGTATTTGGCTGGCCATTTCACCTCCTTACTGTATGTGTGTGTGGGGGAGAAACCCCGAAAGGTTTCAGATTTTAAATTACGCCCAAAGGCGCGTCTTCTAACGTTTTGTGCGTTACCTTTACTTATTAAATATCATGTTCTTCGTACTTAAACCATAAAATTCAGTTCGACAGCAATATCGCAAAATAATTTTAAAATGAGCATATCTTTAGAATTTCCGATACACAAACTCGCGAACTGGAGATAAAAAGGTTTTTTCCCGACCCCGTAGAGTGTTGCCATGGCTCGCTTTTAAATTGTTTGAGTTTGTTCATCAAAAATTCGTTAAAGTTTTACAAAATATGAAATAGATAATAAAACAAATTCCAAATTCGGGCTTCCAGATGCGCATATTCGGGTGGAAACGTACGTTATTCAAAATTGGATGGTTCTAGGTACCGTTGTTTTATCACCTTTGGAGAAATATACATACATTTATGCAGATTCTTCATTATTTAATTTCTTTAAATATAATACAGGGCTGCAACATTTGGTGGCAACAGTTTGAAAAGTGTTTCAGAGTTTTAATGTTTCGGACGCAAAATCGCAAAACGAAAACAATAGTCCTTCAGGAACAAAGCCCCTTTGGACTAAAAAATTTAATACTGAATTATTTAGATGTGAGCAAGTCACAATAATCTTAAAATGACTTTGGCACGCCTTCGATATTCACAATGAGCTGACAAATGACAATCAAATATCGACATGCGAAGAAACGACATTACTTTCCTGTCCCCCTGTTAAAACTGTATTACCACTAATGTTTATAGAATTTAAAATGTGCAAATAAAAATCGTTCTCGATCGCTTGTTGATTGATCTTCTGATTGATAAAAATCTTCGATAAACCTGGAGCTCAGTGAATTGCAGTTAGAAAACATTTCATCTCTAAAATTACATAACTTAAGTAACACAGTTACTTCAACACGACTCTGCAAGGACGTGGGCGCGAAGCAGTATGCGAAAGTTTTGGGTGCAGGCGACCCGACGATAATAATAACTGGTAATGAAATTATAAATGACTGAGGAATGAAATATGAGGTGACAACGAAATTTGAGAAGCTTGTAATTAAGGATGAGGAAGTTGTGTTTGAAGTGAAAGAACATCCAGATGAAGAGCATTTGTTCCAATTAAGTAAATCAATTTCATCCGGGCTCTTGTTATATGACTAATAGATTGGATAAAGTGGTACAGACAAATCTCCGCCCAGGTAAAATATCGTGTGTTTCATTATGTTGAAAACGATCAATTTGTTTTAATAAATGCATAAGAAAAAACAAGAAAACGTCTCTGTTCAAATGTTCAGGAAATATTTTTTATTTCTTTGCAATTTAGAGAAGTTTCAGTTATTAGCATTTCAACCAAAAGATGCTGTTAATAGGTTCATAAAAAAAGTCTGATGTGTACACCACGTGACTTCCTTGTACGGAATATTATACGAATTTCTTGCTGCGTTTCATTTAAACTTATCTCCTCCAATTTCATCAGAGATATATTTCTCATTGAATAAATTCAGTTCTCACTTCGCGACAAGGCAAAAGTACATAAAAATCTCAAAGCATCTTTATTAGAAATTGAAAAATATAGAAAAATATAAAGCATAAATACAGTTAAAACAAATTAAAGAACAATTTTTACACTTAAAATTAGAATTTCTGCTCAAAAATAAGTAATTCGGTCAACGGGCAAGGAGACAGATTTTTCGGTGCACAAAACTGAAAGTTTACTTTTGGTCTCACTGGGCAAAAAGACACTGAAGGCGTAGAGAGTGACTTAATTTGTTGTGCACGCTATGCTGGTCAATATATGGGATAATTTAATAACTTAAATGATAATTCCAGAATTTATTCAGCATGATTTAATACGCAATAATAAAAGAAGGCGTTATCTTTGTTGTAGCGAAGTTTAGTTTCTCTAGAGAGGCAACAAATCCATTATTCTCCTAAGTTTCAAATGTAAACAATTATGGCCGCTATGGCCAAAAAATTAGGCTCAGCCGCACTGAAACAACTTTTAAATTGTTGATAATTCTACAACTATTGCATTCAGGTTAACTAAAGGCATAAAAACCTTAAGATAAGAACAACATAATTGGAGCATTTTAAAGCAAAAAATGAATAATTTACCAACCTATAAGAATAAAAAAACTAAGCTCACGGAGCAGAGTAACAGAGTGGGTATATGTGTATCTATTTATATATTGTTTAATTCATTTTAAATCAGTTTTATAATTGATTTGGGAGAAAAAAAGTGCTTTATTCTAACCTTAAGTACAGATGTCACGAAAAAAAAATCGTTATATTGCATTCGATAGATGTCAAAATTGATATTTTTGTTGAAATATGATACTCGGAATATTTCGTGATTACGATACTTCCTTTACTACGTAGAAGGAAGTAAAAACAAGAGTTATTTCGACTTAAACAAGCAGTTTGTCCCAGACCAAGTAATTTTCCAATCCACACATTCCTTCTCACTTTTTATTCCATCCGTTCTCGATATGAATCTAAGCGTAAGAGAAGAGTGCGCCTCTCAATCGGGATAGCGGTTAGCTAATCTTGACTGCCGTAGCAAAGAGCCTGGGTTCGAATTTCGGAGAAGGCATGAATGTTTGTAAATGTATAGTATCTGTGGGGTATGGGGTAACCCAAAGTGCTAAACGTGTGGCGAGCCGAAAGTCATCTCGAGAGGTTAGTGGTAGGGAACGAGACCACTGGACTCGTATTTTCAGAATGCTCCTTAAAATTAGAGGTGGAACTGAACAAAGTCGTAGAGTCACCCGTAATAAAAGGTGCCCGAACTAAAAGGTGGTGGGTGATGATTCTCCACCTTTTAGTTCGGGCACCTTTCTTAGCATGCCTTCGTGTTGTACTGGCCAGCACGTTCGACAAGTCTTTTAAAAAATTCTGGAGTGGTCTATACTCTATAATACTTTTTAAAAGTATGAATTTTTTGCTCCAAAAGAGAAGGATAAAGAAGGCTGTTTTAAAGGGTTTATAGCAGTGATTCTCAACCGGTGGTATGCAAAAGAAAAATAGATGGTACGCAAAAGCAACAAAGTATTTTTAAGAACTATTAAATTTAAAAATCTCGTGAAGAAAAAGGACAATTGATAGAAAGTTTCTGTGATTGAACTCTAACTGAAAATTTCAAAAATAACACACTTGTTAACTTTAGCCTGAATTGAAAAAGAGAAGTTAAAGGCATTTCAAATAACGCAATTAAATTTTTATTCCCTTTTTGCACAACCTATTTGTGTGAACAAAGATTTTCTTCCATGTTATATTTATTTGGGGTAAAAAAATACAGAACAAAATTAAAAGTGGATCGTAATTTACGGTTAAAGCTAAGTGAAATGCGACCAGACATAAATTGATCTCTCTTAAATTGGCCCAAATTTCACAGTAAATTTTAGAATAAAAGTATTATAACGTAAATTTTGATAATTAAAATGGTAACCAATTTTTAATCTAATAATTTTATGTGTACATATTTAATACAAATAGCCAACAGATTACGCAAATGGCAATATATATATATTTTTTAATAATTCTATTGAGAAATTGAAAAACAATCATTGTAAAATGTAGTGGGGGTACTCAAGCTTTTCAATTTTTGTTTAGATGCTTCGCGTTAGTCAAAAGGTTGAGAACGCCTTGTTTATAAGATTTTATTTTTTATTAGTCCAAAGAGGCTTTGTCCCCGAAGGACTATTGTTTTCGTTTTGCGATTTTGCGTTGAATCACTCTGAATGCCCGTTTCACTTTTCAAATTGTTGCCACCAAATTTTATCGCCCTGTGTTACATTTGAAGAAATTAAATAATGAAGAATCTGCACAAATGTATATATGTTTCTCGCATTGTGATAAAATAAAGGTACCTAGAGCCATCTAATTTTGAATGACGTAATCCTACTGCGAATATGGGCATCTGGAAGCCCAAATTTGAAATTTGTTTTATTATCGATTCATTTGTAAAACTTTAACGGATTTCCGATGAACAAACTCAAGGCTTTCGAAGCGAGCCATGGCAACGTTGTACAGAAAAAAACAGTTTTTATCTCCAGCGCGTGAGACTGTGTATCGGAAATTCTAAAGATGTGCTCAATTTAAAATTATTCTACGATATTCTCTTGAAGTGAATTTTATGGTTTAAGTGGGAAGAATATGATATTTAATAAATAAAGGTTGCACACAAAACGTTAAAAAAAACTCCCCTTTGGATGTAATTTAAAATCTGAAACCTTTCAGATTTTTTATTATTATTTAGTTCATTTTTTCTCTTAATTGCCATTCTGTTGCTAAACAAGGGCATAATGATAAGCCTATGAAGTAAAGACTTTTTACTTTTCTAATAATAGTCCCTTTACTTCCTTTTTCTACCTTTTTCTGCAATTTTAAATAACAATATTAAAAAAATCTAAAATTCAACTTTCTACTCATATCTACAATACAATCATTACAAACTTTTTGACCACTTTTTAGGCACCTTTTTAAATCTACTATTTTTAAAGTTCTATTTCTATTGATTTTAAAAATTTAATTAAAGTTTTACACTGAATGATGTTCTTTATTCCCATTGCTGTTTTGAAAGAGTCAGAATTTACTTTAATTTTATTCAATTCATAAGTAAGCTTTTTCTTTGTCAAAATTAAAAAATGTTTATTTAATATTTAAAAGTTTTTCTTTTGGTTTCAAAATTCCATCTTTTGTTTCAAATTTTAGCCTTTTGAGAAATTGCTTTCTCGCCAAGGTTATTTAGTTTCGCCAATGCAGCCAAAATGGCAAACTTGTAAGTCAGTACTGTAACGTTATTTCTAGTTTCTTTTGTATTCTAATGAAAAACGTGCTCGACTTTTTTAATTACTTATTAAGGGTTTTAATTACGTCTTTTCACTTAAGTTTTATAATCTTTCACTTAAGTTTTATAATCTTTCACTTAAGTTTTATAATTTCACTAACGTTTTAAATTCTTTGGATTATATGCTATATATTCAAAAGTAAAATTTGATTTATATTTTTCACTGAAGTATTTTTTATTTCACTTTCTTTTAAAATTCTTTTAATAAAATAGAATTCTCTTCATTTAAGGTACAAGATTCTAATTAGAATTTACTTTGCTTTTTATTTGCTTTGGGGAAGGGCCAGAATTTTCGTGTGAACTATTATATTTAAGATGCATTGAAATGGTTCATCGGCTAATTTTGGATACGGAAAAGCAAGGATTTATGAAGAAGAGAGATTCCGATTGATTTCAATGTTCCTCCCCCCTGACGAAGTGGTATTGAAGTTGATTGGATTCCTCTTCTATCTTGCTCTTCAAATTTCATTAATTTTTTTTAACTGGGGTAATGCTTGTTTAAAAACTTTGGTTTTAACATTTTAAAATTCTTTGTTGCATTTATATGATTATTTGAAATTTATTAATAATATATTTCAATTTTTCGTCCTTGTAAAAAAATAGTTTTAAATTTCTTATTTAATGTCTCTGCTAATATTTTTTTCAGCAGCTTAATGCGCGAAGATACTAGGCAAGTTTATATTTTGTTTTTAAAAAAAAATTGTTTTGTAATTATATACGCGATTGCAACCAAAAAGGAAGGTGCACAAATACACGTTATAACAGTCCCATAAGCAAAAATTTCAACTCTCTGAGGCTACTCATTTTTGAGTTATGCGAGATACATACGTACAGATGTTAGGAAAAAAGATACTTTTCTGAACCCATTTTAATTTCCTTTTACAACCGGTTTTGGAAAAAATTTTGTCCGTACGTACAGATGTCACATAAAACCATCATTCAAATGGATTCCAGAGGGGTCAAAATGGATATTTTCGTTGAAATGTGATACCCGAAATATTTCGCGATTACAATACTTCTTTTACTTCGTACAAGTAAGTAAAAACTGGTAGTGGTAACTGAAGTTACTGTTAATGCTTGAAGTTAATACGGTAAATTACTATTATTGCTTGAAGTTGCAAATTATCAATACAATGTCTGTGCAATGTGCATAAAAAGTATTGAAACTGACAACTGCAATTAAAGAAGTCAGCGTACCACTTAGTGTTTTCCCACCAGGATTTCGATCACTCAAGGGCATTAAAAAAATTTTAGTTTAGACAGAAGAAAGCAAAGAATATTAAATTTATCAAATTCCAGTTAGATATATATTGCTATTTACTGGAGCTTACTGTCATTTACAGATATAGCAAAAACTGGAGAGGTGGAGGGGGGAAGATAATTTGAAATGAAAGGTGACGGCGCAAGATTTCAGTTAACGTGTTCTAAAGTAAGAAATTCGGACAGGATTATTTGTAAAAATAAATGTTTGTTACTTCTGATGGTGATTAAGCACCGAGCTAATCTTTTAAGACTGGTTTTTGTGAACGTTCGTGCCGAGCATCAGCGACCTCGGATAGTGAGCATTTTGCTATGATCACGCCTGTGTTTCATACTAAGGAGTTCCCTTCTTCTTATCCTAATCATTCATTACGCATCCGATGCACTGTTACTGTTATATCGAAACCCAAGCTTTCACAACATGAAAATCTGCGATTATGTTTAGTAATAAAATTTGAGGAAGTTCTGGCGATAAAATTGTTTCAGCAGTTGCAAAGAAATGATATTAGTGTTAAATGTAATGCTCCAATTAACTAACTGTTTCTAAAAATACATCAGTATTTAAGTATTACAGTAAAACCCAGAGCAGGCGCCCGAAGCGTTGCACATCGACAGTGTCGTCCATCGCGATTGCACTGGACGGCAGATATTTGGCGCGCCAAAATATTTATAACTAGTGGAAGTACTCGATGCCAGTTAAGTTAGATTGAGAGCAATGTATCTAACAACAGAGAGAACGATACCTCTGTAATCCTTCTCTAATAAAGCATGCAAAAAATACAATTCATAGTCATACATTTTTGATGATGTCATATAAAACCGACATAAAAAATTTCGATAGAAAAATAAGCTAATTTTCTCTTATCAGCAACAATGGCACCCAGTTTTTAATTATTTTAGTCTTTCTAATCAAATGATCGTAAAAGCTCAAGTTCCATCCAATATTTGACCTATATTCAATTTTAGTAGATTACATGAGGCAAAAAATAGCTCATAAATGATCAGAAATCAATAACGAGAAAAAAAAAAAAAAAAAAAAA
>KK120517.1:107431-133325 GCA_000611955.2 Stegodyphus mimosarum | reverse complement strand
AGCAAATGGAAAATGAGTAATCAACCTGATATATAAAAAATTCTCTGGTTAGGAAATACCGCAAAATGACAGCTATCACAAAAGATGTAAGGCTCTTTGGTACCCTGGTTCCCAGAGTGGACAGCGCTAGTTATCTGGGGTAGATTTTTTAATCCTTGATAGGTCATTCACTTTGTCCACTCACATGGTCAAAGTTTGTGGAATAGCATATGAAATAATGTTGAAACTTTTCCCACTGCTAAAAAACTATCAGCTTTCTATTGCTTTCTATCAATTTTTATCAATTTGAAGAGAAGAATCTATATCACATCTATTAGGCCTATTATTACGTATGCGTGTCCCGTCTGGACGCCGCCCAGACGGTATAGTGGTTAGGGGAGCCGACTACGATACCAAAGGGCCCGGGTTCGAATCCCGGAGAAGGCATGGCTATAACTGTCCGTTCCTTCATAGGAGGCAAAGGTAGCCCACCTATTAGGTGCCTCCATAATAAAGTGAACACTACTTCTGGCCTTAGTAGTGGCTAAGCCGAAGTCGGCTGAGGGCCCGCCATTAGAACAAAAAAAATGTCCCGTCTGGACTATTGACAGTAAGAAAGAATACCAAAAAAAACTTCAGGTGTTGCAAAATAAGGCTCTTGGAAATATTACAACTGCCTCGTACTTTATAAGGAACAGAAGCCTGCACTCGTATCTAAAAATAGAATCAATCAAAGATTTCACCACACGGATTAATGGAAGATTTTGTGAACGAACTTTAAGAAATAACCCTAGCAAATTTGGCAGAAATCCTGAGGAAATCTTGAGAAAGATAGAGTTTTTAGGCCCTACGCTGCTCATCTACTGCGTACTATACTGAACAATCAAGAGGACCAATGAGAAAGCAGAATTCCCTAGTGTTTTACTATTCAGTTTGTTATTGTGTCTTTGCAAATGCGTGAATTCTGAAAGACTACCAGCATCGACACCGACCAGTCTCCAGACCTACCCGGTCTTCAATTTTAGAAGCAAATCGCTTCAATCTGTTCTCTTCCCGTCAGGTACTTATCTCTTTTGGAGAATATTCTTTACAGTTGCATCACAAGTCAGGCCCTAATGGGATTCTTTCAATAACTGGCAAGAGTAGGGAACACTATCACCTGCTAGAGGCCAGTATACCGACTAAGAATGAAAGTATCAAACAGGGCTACGAGGCAAACCACAGCGCTGCTACTTGAGCCATTCCGCCACTAGTGCATCGCAATTTATCAGCTGGCCTAGCGCATACATCAGGAAAGATTTGATACTCGATTAGTTTTATACCACTTTCTAGATGCTAAAAATCATACACCAATGTAATACTTATCAAAGCTGGCCTATGCTGAGATTGAGTTGCAGGACGAACTGTTAAGGATTAAAACCACATTAATCCCGAATCTCTCTCAAAATCTGCTTTCCTGTTCAAACAGAAATGTAACATATATGAATTTCGCTTTGCAAATACTTTTTACTTCTTGTACGAAGCAAAGGAAGTATTGCAATCGCAAAAAATTCCGAATAGCACATTTCAACGGAAACAGCCATTTTGACCACCCTTGAATCCATCTGATAGATGTTTTTACGCGACATCTGTACGTACGGACAGACTAAAAGGACTCTTTTCCCCAAAACGGATTGTAAAATGGATTTGAAATGGATTTAGAAGAGATTTTCGTGACGTCAGTACGTACGTATGCCTGTATCTCGCATAACTCAAAAATGAGTAGCAGCAGAACGTTAAAATTTTGTATATGGTACTACAATAACATGTAGCTGCGCACCTCCCTTTTTATTGTAATCGGCCGCACCAAACGTGTATATATATATACCATTCTGTTACCCTGCTCGGTGAGCTTAGTATTTTTAATCTTGTCTGTTGGTAAATTGTTCATTTTTGGCTTTAGAAGGGATTGAATTATGTTGTTCTTGTGTTCCGGTTAGAGTTTTTATACCTTTAGTTAATCTGCATGCAATAGTTGCAGAATTGCAAACACTCTAAAAGTTGTTTAATTAACTAACCAAGCCTAACGAGGCCGCCATTTGTCTACATTTGAAAATCTTAGTTGACTAAGTCAGTTGGTATATCAACCTCAGCGTCTTTTTGCGCAGTGGGACCAAAAGTATACTTTCCATTTTGTGCACCGAAAATAGGTCTTCCTGCCCGCTGGCCGAACTACTTCTTTTGGCCTAGAAAATCTAATTTTTAATCATAAAAATTGTATTTTTTAACTATTTTTACCTCATAATACTAATTTGAATATAAAAAAATCCTGCATGAATGGAAGTTGGTACTGGTAAAAAACTTTTTCCTCCAGTTTATCTAAACTTGGATAACAAAAAAATGAACATTATTCGTACATATTTGTGTAGTAAGCTTTAGATCTCACAAATTCCACAGATTCCTGAGCAGGGTGGTCGTCTGTTTCCTCAAAGAAGGGGAGCTCTACTTATCTTTTGTAGGGGAAAGCTAAACGAATTTCGAAGCGAGAGTCGGATTCGGCGCCACGAAGATGCCTGCCGTCTTGATTAATAGTCTCGCAGATTGTCCGAATTTTCTCCGGCCCACGCGTTCTCGCCGTTTTGGATTAAAAAAAAAAGAGATGAGGCTGTTTTGGAAATGTGAGTTTTGCACTCTGCAAATTAGTCTCAGTTTATCATTAACTCAAGAAATAAACTTACCAAGAGTAGCTCTTTTTCATACAGAGATTACTTTGACATTAATTATACTTTGAACATTCCATAGTCTTTATCAGCATATGTAGCGTACTGGGTAGTAGTAGGATGGAGTTGCCTTCACATCATTGCTTTTTCTAAATAAACAAAAACTGTATAAAATTTCAGCTTACAGTCAAATAATTCAAAAAAGAGTTCCACTAAAAGTCATTGTAATTTCATAAATTACAATAAAATTTTAAATATAAAAATTATATAAATACTCAGCTTCCCTTCTTAAACGAAAAAAGTATATACTGTTGCCAACTCATCAAATTAAACTTTAGCGATGAAAGAAACTGAAACTTAACTTAGCTTTAAAAAAAATTAATTCCTCATTTTTCTGCTAAATATAAATTGATATAAACAGCAAAATGTCAAAATATTAAAAAAATATGCAATTGTTATTATAAAATAACAAATACAAAGCGATATATATAAAGCGAAGTTTGCAGCTGCTACATTGTGAAAAACGTTTCTTATAGTCTTTCGATTTTATTTTAGATATAGTAATCAATGAAAATGGTAATAATAATAATAATAAATAAATAAATAAATTAAAATAAAGAAAGAAATAAATTAAAATAAATCTGAAGTGCAGTGTTGCCTTTGCTCGCTTTGAAATCGTTGAGTTTTTTAATCAAAATTCATAAACGCTTTACAAAATATGAAATAGACAATAAAACAAATTCCGAATTCGAGCTTCCAGATGTTCATGTTCGGGTGGAGACGTACGTTATTCAAAATTTGTTGTTTCTAGGTACCGTTGTTTCTTCCCAGTGCGAGAAACATACATATATTCATGTAGATTCTTCATTATTTAATTTCTTCAAATATAATGCAGGTCTCTAATATTTGGTGGCAACAATTTTGAAAGTGAACGGACATTTATAATGAACCGATACAAAATGCCAAAACGAAATTAATAGCCGTTCTGGGGAAATTGCCCCTTTGGGCTAAAATAAAATAAAAAATACAAAAAACCTGAAAGGTTTCAGATTTTAACGGTCGCTCAAAACGATTTATTAAGATGCTTTACTCTCTTCCTGAGCTGGCAGTCTACAATTCTGCTGCTATACTCCTTCCTACTAACCCATTTTTTTAATCGTTTTAGCTTTATTATTAAGCATAATTTTGTTCGCACTTATGCCATATAGAATTCAACAGCAAAATTACAAAAATTTTGAAAGCAGCATAGCAGTATATATTTAGAATTCCCAATGTAAAATTAAATGTTGGCATATATTATTTTGTTCCTTGCAGTCTTTTCTCATTTCAGCATATCACTGTTCAATTTTCTTACTAAGATGGCTTTACAGAACTTCTTTTTTGTCCTTTAATTATTAACGTTCTATGAATTTACTTTGTTTATTAAATAACACGCTCTTTGCACTTACGCCACATAAAATTTGATTCAACAATGAAATCACAAAATATTTAAAAACAGCACACCTTTAGAATTTCTGATAAAAGTCTCGTGCGCTGGAGATAAAAATGTTTTATTCCGTATAGTGCTGCAACTGCTCGATTTGAAATCGTTGTGTTTGTTAAGGAAAAATTCGTTAAAATTTTACAAAATAGGAAATAGATATTCAAATAAATTCGAAATTCAAACTTGGGCTTCCAGTTGCCCATGTTCGAGTGGAGGACTATATTATTCAAAATTTGATGGCTCTAGGTACCGCTGTTTTTTTACCATGCAAGAAACTTATCATACATTCACGCAGAATCTTCATTGCTTAATTTCTTGAAGTACGTATAATACAGGGCGATAATATTCGGTGGCAACAGTTTGAAAAGAGATATAAAGTATTTAAGTGTTTCGACGCAAAGGCCGTTTCAAGAATGATATCTAATTTAGCATTATCGTTCTTTTTGGGCTAAAAGAGAAAAAATCACAGTTAAAAATTTTGCAGCCTATATACAAGTCCATTAAATACAAGGTGTTTATAAAGTCCCGAACCCATTTTGATGTTTAATAACTCATAAAATAATGAAGATATAAAGAAACTTATAGCATTTATTGATGGAATAACTTGTATATTTTCCTTTTTAGGTTTGAATATCTTTACTTTTGTAAATATCGTCTGCCCGTGTGGTTCATTTCAGATAATTTCATTTTCCAGTCTAAATATCTGTAATTTTCTAAATGTCGTCTGCTTATTAATTGCATTTCCAACAAGGTTATTAAGAAAAAATTAAGACTGCATGCATATAAAGTTAAAATTGTTCACGTTTTGGAACCGAACGATAGGCCTAGGAGGACGGCCTTTGCAACAGATATGCTAAGGAGCATAGAAGATGATGCTGAATTTCTGAAGCGCATAATGTTCTCCGACGAAGCATCCTTTCATCTTTCTGGCATTGTTAATCGCCATAATGTGCGCATATGGGGATCTGAAAACCTCCATGAATACCGTGAGGCACAAAGCGATTCTCCAAAGGTTAATGTGTGGTGTGGACTAATGCACGACCGAGTCATTGGGCCTTTCTTTTTTACAGAAAAGACGGTCTCATCAGTCATGTGCTTACACATGTCGGAAAACTTCGTATTTCCACAACTAGAAGAGCTTCAGCCACATGTCTTTTTGGAACAAGATGGTGCACGACCTCATTGGGGTACCATCGTTCGCAGTTCTTTGAATGACCATTTTACAGGAAGTTGGACTGGGCGAGGAGATCCAATTCCTTGGCTACCCAGATCACCCGATATAAGGCCGCTAGGATTTTTCCTTTGGGGATTCGTAAAGGACAACGTTTACAGGAGGAGAGTGTCGAACATGGATGACCTAAAAGTCAGAATTACAACCGCAATAGCCTCTGTGGATGCCGTCATGCTTGCCAGTACCTGGCGTGAAATTGAATATCGACTTGATATTCTCCGTGCGACGAAGGGGGCACACGTGAAAGTTCATTGACAAGGGTCATGAGACTTTTTGAGTCTATCTAACCATTTATGTTATTAATTTTAATCTATCTTTATTATTTTATGAGTTATTAAACATCAAAATGGGTCTGGGACTTTATAAACACCCTGTATTTTAAAAGTTCGTAAGAAATAAACTACGCAAGCATCGCCAAATATGCAGTGAAATAGAGGTAATTTTATTATATATATATTACATTCAACTCACAAACTCACTTTTCTGCTATTTCACACATTTATGCATGATTAAAATGATCTCTTGATTGATAACACAACTGAATGAAAAAAGTAATGATTATCTTTCAACAAGTGTCCATCCCATTACCACACATACCATCATTCGGACCATCTATGACGATGTAACAATGAAATCTGCTATAAGAACACAGACTATTTCAGAGATTATTTTAATCAAACGGTTGTGAAATGACAGGACGCACAGAAGATGAAGATCACCCGGTATGCAATCCTCAGATTTAGTAATACGTGACTTTTTCTTTTTGAGATCTAGCTGGAGAAGGATATTATCCTTTTTGCCTTCATTGCCCGATAATCTCCAGGATCTTCACAGTCATATTACGGACGCTGTGATCATGATTCATGGAACGAAACAATTCATGAATAAATAGATGCTCATTGTATTGTAAGGTATATTTTAATTTTATAACAGTTATTTTAAGTTAAGGTATCTTTCCTATCTTTTCTAGCTTCAAATTACATACCAGAATGAGTTTATAGAGTCGCGTTAAATGCAAATGATAAGAAGAACAGTATTTGAGTTCAACTGACTTCAACAGAGAGAGTCAGGATTCCTGAATAGCGTTCGTCTCTCTAAGCTATTACTGCGCTCGGCCGTGTTACGTGCCTTTTGATATTTCACTGGCTAATTTAATATTGCGGGCCAACTACACTGGTGAAATAAGTTGAGAGAATTTGCATATTTTATAGAATTGCATGAAAAGAAATGAACTGGAGGAAAAACCACTGCTTCTAGATAAAAATACAAATCTTGTACGGCAAATATATAAGCGTACACGTGTGTGTAAGCGCAGCCAGAAGGAAAACATGCTTTATAAGCCCGTGTAGGGTAAGACGAATTGCGTTCGGTAGCACACCCCGGCGAATTTCTTGGTGTTATCTTATACTAATCGGTTAAATTCACATCGGAACAGTAAAAATGAATAACCATCAACGTTTAGATGATAGAATGAGGTGACGAATAGTGGGGAGGCTACAGGCAGGCCAGTAGCAAGTCCAGATATGCAGAGAGTTTAATTTAACGTCCAGCGTCGTGCGTCGTGTGTAACCTATGGAAACAGTTCCAGGATACTGGATCCATTGAGAGAAAGCCTGGGCAAGGTCGTCCAAGAGCCACGACGGCCAGAGAAGATCGCTATTTGTCCATTTCAGCAAAGCGTAACAGAAGGGCTACAGCTTCTCAGTTCTCTCAGGATCTGTATGCAGCCACATGAAACTGTGTAACAAGGGTGACTGGTTCCAAAAGACTGAATGAGAGAGGGTTGTTTGCCAGAAGACCGGCTGTTTACGTCCCCTTCCCGTCTACGGAAAGGACAGCCCGATTAGCGTGGTGCAGTTAGCGTAGTGATTGGAGTACGGAGCAGTGGGCGATCGTTCTGTTCACTGACGAGTTCCGTTTTAGCCTAAATACCGATTCTTGCCGTACTTTCATATGGAGAGAGCCAAGGACCCGCTACCTACCCGCCAATGTCCGCGAAATCAACAATAATGGCGGTAGCGGTATAATGGTCTGGGCAGGCATCATTTTGGATGGCCGCACATCTCTCCACGTCTTTGACAGTATCTCTGTGACTGGTGTGAGGTATAGGAATGAGTTCTGAGAACCCTATTTTCGTCTTTTCCGGCGTGCAGTAGCGCCCCCCCCCAGTTCCTCTTACAAGACGATAACGCGAGGCCACATACAGCTCTTCTGGTCGAGGAATTTCTCGAGAGGGAGGATATTCGCCGGATGGATCGGCCAGCGAGGTCTCCAGACCTCAACCCTATAGAGTATGTCTGCGAGGCTCTGGGGAGGGCAATTGCAACTTGCAACCTCCCTCCGAGAACCATCCAGGAACTGAAAACAGCCTTGCTGAATGAGTGAGATCAGTTGCCACAGGCAATGATAAACTGCCTTATTTCCAGTATGACATCACGCTGCGAGGCCTGTATGGCTGTAAGAGGGGATCGTGCCCCCTATTAACCCATTTCTTTTGTGTCTTCTTCAATCGTTGTTTTAGACCTTCAGACTCCTATGAGTGTTACACACGAACATGTGTGTCTATTGTAACTGCTGAATGTTTATTTTATTTGTATTACATCAACCTATGTTCACACCAAATTTTATTAAAATCTGTCCATTAGTTCTGGAGATTGCAGATCAAATATGAAAATTCTCTTAATTTATTTCACTAGTGTAGTTTAGAATTGTGTTAGCTTTGGCTAAATCTCTTTAGTTAATCATTAGTTAGTTCTTATTTCTACATTTTGAGTTTAAGCCCAAGTGGAGGCTTTGTTGTACATTCAAAGAAAGGGGCCGACTGTTAATTGTATTTTGAGCAAATAAAGGGTAATTAACCGTTTTTGAGTTTACGTTTCTGTTCTTGAACTTAAGCGACTATTCGCTTAGCGGTTTACTATGTTCCTGGACCCTTAAATTAACAGAATAAAAGTGAGGAACCCTACAATATAAAAAATATACTCATTGAACATTTGAGACATATATATTAAGAAAAATGGGTATTTGCCTCTATTTTCATGTAGTAAAATTTACAATGAATTGCGTAGGCCATTTTGAGCAATGTATTTTTACAACACCGAAGATAATGGCAGGACCTTGTGCGTCGTCGTATGTTAATAGAGCGCTCTCGAGTATTTAAAGCTGATTTAAATTGCATCTAGAATAATTTCCATCGAAAAGCTGTCTGTACTAATCCTCCATCACATATTGGTGGAATTGTAGGTGACCTTAGGAAAGTACGGAATTCTTCTTTCGAGATGTCTAGTATTTTTTGGTTTTGATTTTGATTCTCAAATTTGGTAGGGATATCTTACTTAAATTCAATCATTAGCGGATTTACAAACTTGAAAATCTAAAGAAAACGTTGATAATTCTCAGCGGAATTTCTCAACATTTGGAACGCATTCGAAAAGTAATCGTTGATATTGTTACGAGGAGTTGCGCAGATTTCACAGGCAGACAAAGTAGACAGGTATAGTTCGACCGCCTCATCCGCGACCATGAGCGCAAACACGCATGCGCCATTCGGACCGAATTATTCTCAAAATAGGGTGGAAGGATGGAGACTTTCTTTCCCTTCATTCTGTCTTTCCGGAGAAGAGAAGACTTTCACGTGACCTTTCACATCGCAGCAAGCAATAACGCCCCTTTTGGAAGAGTCCATATGCTTTGGCAGAATGCCAGCCAGGGTTGCGTTTAAGACGGTCGAACTATATCTTGTTTTGCATCCTTGTCTAAGTCTTCAGTCTGTCTGCACCCGATGGGCGAAAAATCAAGCTTAGGTGTGAAGGAAAGGTATATAGAAAGGAGCAATTATGTATTTCAGAAGAGAGTAAAAAGGAATTTCGTACATTTTATACGAGTTCAGGCCAGGAAGAAAAGATGGGACAAAATAAAATTAAAATAAATGGCCCAAAAGTAGTAGCGAAAAAAAATTAAGGCCTCAGAAAGAAAAGGAAAAGGAGTACAAAATTTCCTAAAATATGATTGAGTCCATGAGTGTAGTCAAAAGCGGAGGAAGCTGTGTTCATTTGTAATAAATAGTCTCTCCCAGGTGTGTGTAGTCAGTGTGTATAGTAAAGCTGTATAAATTTGATGATTGGGGGGAAAATTAAAGAAAAAATAAAGATTGGGGGTACAGTTACATAGTAATTTAAGTCAAGCTGAGAAGCTAATTTTTGCTAAGACAGGAGCTCTGTTAAGATTCTGCCTTCAAGCTCCTGACAGTTCGGTATATTGGCTACAGTTTAGTATAGAACGAAGCCTTCAAATTTCATCTCTCCTATCCCGAAATAAAGGATGGAACTGTCATTCCAAAAAGCATAATCACTTCATCATAGAAGAACTCAAAGCAATAAGATAAAGGAAAGGAGAAAAATTTCTTTCCCTTCTTTGGAAGACACCTTTTTCTCCTATGGGCTGTATCTTATATCTGTAAGCCTAAAGAGGTGTTTGGCTAAAAACAACATCTGCAGCAACAATAAGTAAAATAATAAGCAAAGAATTACAGATTAAATGAATAAAAAAGGAGAATGTTCGACGGCTTTTTCCAAGGCATGAGACCATGCTCAAAAAATGCTGTGTGAACACTATTTAGCAGGAAATGGCAACACATAGATGTTGATGAAACATGGGATATAAAGAAATACTGCAGTATATCAATAACGTCAAACATTTTGTACTTAGATGCTTTTTGAAACCAGATTTTTAATTCTGCAAATTGTTTGATTGAGCGTAATAATTTTCAACGGAAAGAAATTACAAAATTATCAGGAACCCGAATTCCGGAAATTTAGCAGAAAAATTCCTACATTTTCGTTATGTTGCAGAGTCATTAGGTTATTCTGGAGCAGGAGATGTGGAAATATGCAGTGCTTTCGCCGGGACTCGAACCCTGGACCTCTCGAATACGCGTCCAGTATGCTTCCAATTAGACCACGAAGGCATGCGGAAAGGAGGAAGAAAACACCTTAGATACCTCTACATTTAAAGGACGACTGTCCCAAGCAGCCTTTTAAGATATAGATGTCCTGTCCAGATGATGACACCCAGTCGCCAAATCCTAGTGATGACGAATTATCATCCACCACCCTCTTTTAGTTCGGGCGCCATTTGTAGACTTATTAGGTTATTTTAAAGCAGCAGACGTGAAAAAAGTGCAATGCCCTCGCGGGACTAGTACCCAGGACCTCTCGAATACGCGTCGACGTATGCATCCAATTACACCATGAAGGCATGCGGAAAAGTGCGAGAAAATGCCGTATAACATACATACTAATAAATGAAATTCCTATTATTTAATAAACTTAAAAATTACTTTATTTAATTATTAGCAACTTTAATTAGTTCAGTTAAAAATAAAGAATTTTAAAATAGGATGAAAAGAACGTAAGTTTTACATATGGACGGGAAAAAAATGCATAAATTATATTTAACGTTGTTTTAATTTTTTTTTTTAAATTTTATTTTATAGATGGCGCTATTGAAGAAACATAGGCTGATTTTGCCCTGTGTCAAAGTACGACCTCAATTTCGATTGCATTCGAGGTTTTCGAACTATCACCTTCCTGATTTTACAGCAGAAGGAAACCTTCGGAGGAGGTCGAGAGCGTTTTAAAAACAGAAACTAATTGAAGTGAAGGACACCATGGAATCTTTACATGTCGGAATGCAAATGAAATTCGCTTCTCAGAACAGATTCAGCAAACTGAACTAGATTTTAAATTATGTACTTATTACTTTAACTCACATTAACCGTTAATAAGTTAATTATAAAACTTTACGCTTTAGTTTTATTTCTTTTCTTTCAAACTCTCACAATGGCTTACATTTGTAATCGAACATTTGTGTTTTTGAAATTTATTTTCAAAAATATCTGCTAAGTATTTAAAAACTGATTTCAGATTTTTTTTTCTAAAATATCGTTATTCATTTCTTTAAAAACTTGCTGGTTGCTAAAGACAAATGTAATTCAAATGCTTTTCTTAAAATAAAATAATTTATTTAGAAAAGCATTAAAATGAGCTTATATCTAGTATAGGCTCAATATTTAACAAGGCTATGTAAATAATAGAACATTTAATTGGAAGTATTTTAGCTGAAATTATATTTATGGTGCAAACTAGCATGGATTTAACTAATTTTTCCTTTTACAAATACATGGTGTTGTTTCATTCCTCCTTCAAAATTACTTTTAAGCTATACTTTTGAGGAAATATATTTCTTTGCTTTTCTTCAAAACCTAACCTATTGTTACGGATTTCGCATTTGGCTATTTATTTAGAATTGTAATTAAAATTGGTTTATTTTCCCGTGCAACGCAGACGATTTTCGAAGAGAGCGCTACGTCGGAAAAATAAAAGAACACGCATTTGATATTTAATAAATAAATAAATATCTTGTAATTACTGTTGCCATCCAGAAAAATCGAGATTGTTCTAGTGGTAATTAAAGCCGAGTTGAAACACCTTATCTCAGTTGTAGTTGTAGCTGTTTAAAGCGAACTGCTGTTTGTTTACCTAATGCTGTAGCTGTTTCGCTGTGAGATAGAATTAGTTTATCTGTTTTGAAATGAGTTTTGCTAAACGTTTAAGATATTGTGATATTGTGCGAATATCTCTGAAGAAATATTTCAGCTTTTTGATTTATTTCTTGTGGAAAGAATAAATTTTGTTAACTTTTTTTAACGTCTTGTGCATTCAGTCCATAACGAACCCGTACGCACTCAACACTATTAAACTACCGTTTAAGATCTGTCTCTTCTATTCCACATAAAACTCAACTAGATCCTACTACAATGAACCTGGCGAATTCAGCACACAAGCGTGAAGGAAATACCATCACACAAGAAGGGTAAAAATAACCCTTTATTAATTCCAACTAATAAGAGAAAGGCACGATCTTCGTGCTTTACAATAACATGAACTCGCGGTGAAACTTAATCGTAGAATACAAATCAATTCAAAGTCTAATTAGAAAAGCGCTGAGTTAGCACGCTAAAGTATGGCTAAGTTAGGTTGACTCAACAAAACCTAACAGGCGTGACAATTTTCCGAAATAGCCAAGGGCCGTACTAGCGTAACAGCGAGATAACAACGAAAGGTGCCCTGGCTAACGAAAACACGCTCTGAATAAACTCAGAGATTCACCCGTTTAGATACTCGCTTCACTTAACCTTAAATTTACATCTTCGCAAGAAAATGCGAGAGAAGTTGAGGAAAGGTATCAAACTTGAAATAATTTGTTATGCAAAATAAGGGAAACCTTACAACCTGACATGTTACTCTCTGGTTCCGTGAAGACAGCAAGGCAGCTTATGGTTTCGTCGTAATTTCTTAACCAAATAACACGTCCTCAGAAGAGGGTGTGAAACAAATCTTTTTATTCCCTCTTCAACCTAACAATTTACATAGTCCGTGTAATATCAGAAAGACACCATTGCTAGCAGGATTTAGAGAATACAAAGTTTTAAGTAAAACTTCAATGTATTTAAAATACAAGGCTGGCAAGACAAAGTTTGCGTATAAGTTTTGGCTCAGGTTCTCGATTCAGACAAGCAAACACGGCTAGCATAGGCTAAAGCCTTTTCAAGTAAACTCATAAGCTGGGAGAAAATCGTATCCAGGCGGTCAATGCCCCAAGTGCTGCAGAGGACCTTTTATATTCAAGAACTCTGTTCTTATATACCTCAACTAATTTAAATAATATAACTGGTTAATTAAACATAAAACCCTACATCATTTACTGTACACTGCGAAAAAAAGGGAGGGATAGTTCTATATCTCCCGTTCTACTGAGCCGATTGACGAAATTCAAATTGCATTTTTCTTGTCTCGAAAGCGCGATTTAGGACATATTTGTATATAGCATTGTTCAAATATAGGTATTTTAACACAAAGTCGGACTTTTTCTGAAATGACATTCCAATTTTTTCCCATATTTCGATTCTGCGACTCAAATTATGCTTAAATATTGAATTTTGTAAAGTTTGGTGAGAAATTTACGGAGAAATTTAAAAATTTATCCTGGAGCATTTTTTTTTCAGCTTGCGCCAAGTATAATTCACTCGGCGAACTTCTTAATTTATAGCAACCTTATTTTCCTTTCCTTTTTTTTCACTGTACACAAGCAGAAAAAAAGTCAGACATATGCTTTCAAATAATTTTAATAAGTGTGTAATAAGTGTGTAAACCACATTAGGCGTTATTATCGCTCATAACAAATATTCCAAGTTTCAAAACGCGCTAATGTAAAATCATGTGTATCTTAAAAAAGTTTGAATAAAAAATTCTAATTTTTTGCGGGTGTACCTAAAAATACATCTACTTTAAGATGATGTTAAACTTTTGTAGGTTATGATTCAAAATTTTTTTCGAACAATTTATAAAAGTACAAATTTTAAAAATAAATCATAAAAAACTGGCGAATGTTATTTGGAATGAACATAAATTTAATTTCGAAATGCAGAATCAAATAATAAAAAAAAAAAAAAAAAAAAAAAAAAAAAAAAAAAAAACCTGAAATGTTTCAGATTTTAAATTACGCCCAAATTGGCTTTTTTTTTTAACGTTTTGTGTGTTACCTTTATTTATTAAATATCATGTTCTTCGCACTTAAGTAATAATATTCAGTTCAACAGCAATATCGCAAAATAATTTTAAAATGAGGATATCTTCAGAATTTCCGATACACAGTACCGCGCGCTAAAGATAAAAAGGTTCCCCCTCCCTGGTAGAGTGTTGTCATTGCTCGCTTTTAAATCCTTGAGTTTGTTAATCAAAAATTCATTAAAGTTTTACAAAATATGAAATAAATAACAAAGCAAATTCCAAATTTGGGTTTCCAGATTCCCACATTCGGGTGGAAACGTACGTTATTCAAAATTCGATGGCTCTACGTACCGCTGTTTTATCACAATGCGAGAACCATACATGCATTTATGCAGATTCTTGATTATTTAATTTCTTTAAATATAAAACAGGGCTGCAATATTTTGTGGCAACAATTTGAAAAGTGATTCAGACATTTAATTTTTCTGACGCAAAATCGCAAAACGAAAACAATAGTCCTTCAGGGAGAAAGCCACTAATTGAACCACAAATTGCTAAAGCGTAAAGGATCACAATAGATCTCAGAATCTCCTCCCACTATCGCTGAGTCGTTACTGCTCCATTCATGATAATGTGCACGTCGGACCATTTCAAGCAAAACTGCAGGATTATTCCGTGTACCAGGTTCTCTCCACATGCGAATCCGCCTGCTGTCAGTAAAGCGGGACACGTCCGTGAACAGCACGTTCCTCCACTCATCACGTCCTCATCTTTGATGCTTCTGTGTCCACCTTCTGGCACGGGCTAATTGTTACTCCCTTGAAGTTGGAAAGGATGGATTGGAGGAACCGACCGCTGGCGGTAGGAGTCCCGGAGCTCAATCTGGACCTTCTGAGAGTGGGTGCAGCTGCCGAGGTAGTGACGAGCTACCTAATAGCCTCTCCTACCTCAGCTCAACATCGGGCTCCTCGTGGCCCCTGCCGGTAAACAGGTTGGCTTGACCGTCCGGGGCTAATGATGTTGGACAACCATTAGTTCCGGGGTTCGACTGGGCGGAAAGACCCGGGGTTCTTCCAGACACCTGGAGCAATCTAAATGTCACCACACAGCTATCCAAAGATTCATAACTGTTTGCTAACCTCCATTGAAGAACGATTCCCAATCTACTGCTTCACCATTTAACTATCCATGGAAACAATCTAAAGTACTCACTTGCTTCAAATATGGTATTCAACAGAAGTGCTCTTATCCTCAGTCATCACTATTTAAGTGAGTACTGCACCCCAATTTGCTTGCACATTGAACTCTATGCACAATGAACTCTGTGCACTCTGTACAAAATGAACTCTGTAAAATCTGTGCACATTCACGCAACGACACCACCAACATAAAAATAACATAGCATTGTAACTCCCATCACATCTCCCTTCCCAAATGTTAAATTCTTCCAAGCATACAACCAAAACTCAAACTGCAACACCTAATTATTTGTAACATTATATATGTTCCTCAATTACCTGCACCCCAGTTTATCTGTATGTGTGTTCTACTTATGTAAATAACTTGTTAAATTAACGTAATTTACTATCTCAATTAAATGCCAGAAAAGATTAGTGCAGTGGGGCAATACCATTTTTGTCTATGACGATATTGTGGTGTCCCTTGCACTTTTTTTTATCCTGTCCAGACAGCTTCGACCTCCAGGGTAGATAATCAGTCTTCACAGGACTAGAGCTATCGTATATTCGACGGTTTGTTCGGGTTTGGCGAAGACCGTACTGGTACTGTTTCTCCGTGACCTTGAAAGTGGGGGACGTTACATGATTCGATGTAAGGGCTGTCCGGGGGTGGTGGCCCCCGGTCATTGCTCGGCGATGGATGATGCCTGACATGTAAAGTCCCCTTGGGTTGATCGGAAGGAGTGGCGCTCCTCCGGGCAGCCTCCAGAGGTTTGAACACTAATTCTAGTATGTAGGGCTGCTCTTGAAGCGGCCGGGTTATGGGGTGTCCTTCCCTTGGCGTTCTGTGCCCATCTTCTGCAGGCAGCAAGGTGGTCCTATGTCAACGAAACACAAACCAAATGTCTGCGAGCATACAAACCCATACGGTGGAGTCCGTTTCGAACAGTGACGTTCATAGTGGGTTTCTTCTGTCCCTTACTGTTAAATACCGATCCCCATTTTATGTTGTTGCAGGGGCAGAACCTTGTCTCGATCTTCAACGAACATTTCAAGGTTTCAAAAACTGATTCCATAGCGCGGACACGTTGAGAAACTCCTGACGCTTCGCCTAGAAGGGATTGCGCTTATCCCGCCTCTAAGTGACCCTCTAGCCTACCTATTCAGCTAAGTCATCTTGCTGAGACATCGTATTCACTCTTACAAAACATTCAACCCATGTCAGTTGTTTTTCAGCTCTTCCTACAGAAGGAATGTTACAGGTCGCTTTTCACTCCTTTTCTCAAACGGGTGGTTTTCGAAGTCACAGACAAAACTTGCATATTCCCTTTTTGTAAACGTTTTAAGAAAAGGTGTCAGTTATATCATTATTTCATACTGAACTCACAATATGACCTAATTATTTGGACCAGTGTATATGATTATTTAGTATTCGTATTAAATGATAACCATGCATTTTCTGCGTAATATGTACACTGCGAAAAAAAAGGGGACAGTTCTATATCTCCCGTTCTACTGGACCAATTGAAATTCAAATTGCTTTTTTCATGTCTCGAAAGCGCGACTTAGGCTATACGTTAGATTTATATATAGCATTTGCTCTAACATAGGTATTTTCATACAAAATCCGACTTTTTTTTAAATGACATGCCAATTTTTTTCGATATTTCGATTCTACGACTCAAATTATGCTAAATATTAAATTTTGCAAAATTTGGCGCGAAATTTACGGAGAAATTCAAAAATTTATCTTGGCGCATTTTTTTTTCAGATTGCGGCAAGAATAATTCACTTGGCGAACTTCTTAATATATTACGACCTATTTTCCTTTCGCTTTTTAAACTGCGCGCGAAAGGGAAAAAAGTGACATCATTCCTACTTTCAATAAATATGCCAATATATAAATTTACGTATATCTTCGGAAATTTTGAATAGAAAACTGTGATTTTTTACAGGTATGCTTAGAAATACATCTACTTTAAGATGATGGTAAAACTTTTATTGTTTATAATTCAATTTTTTTTTTCAAAAAATTGATAAAAATTATTTAAAAATACAAATTTTAAAAATGGGCGAATTTTATTTGGAATGAACCTAAATTTCGAAATGTGAAAGGAGGAATCAAATAAGTTTAATAAAAAAAAGAGAGATTAATAAATATATACCAAATTCAATTAACATGGAGAAGCAAAATTTTGAGAGCTATTTAAAAAAAAAAAAAAAACTGCTCGTGCGATTTTTACAAAACTTGGCAGTTTGGTATAATTTGAGTCGTAGAAGCGAGATATGGAAAAAAATTGGTATGTCATTTCAGAAAAAGTTCAATTTCGTGTCAAAATACCTATATTAGAAAAATGCTATATATAAATCTAATACATATCCTAAATCGCGCTTTCGAGACATGAAAAACGCAAGTTGAATTTCATCAATCGGCCGTGTAGAACGGGAGATATAGAATTGTCCCATTTTTTTCTTTTCTTCCCCCCTCCCCCGCGCAGTGTACATCCTGCATATCTAGAACACTCACACATTTCCTGGTGTCTATAACGTCTTTGTCAGGTTTTAATATGTGTATATGGTTTAATATATGTTTACTTGATTCAATAAATGCCGTTTGATCTGTCGGTCTAGCCTCGGGACTGTGGTCTGGCAGATAGTCGTTGATACTTACTGGGATGGACCCTATTCCGGATATAGGAATATAAGAAATAGGAATAGGAAGGATATAGGAAATATACCTAGGTCGGATAAACTCAGGAGTTTACGTCACTAACCGCTATACCCCTTGGACAGTGGTTCTGTGACATCAGAAAACAAAACGAACGATTTTTTCTACACTTCTTGCACGTTTACCGCCTTTAGAATGTTGTCACATTAAATTTCGAATAAAAGTTTAATTACTGTGTAGCCTCTTGTGTTCATTTCAGATCTGAAATGATGTAAATATTTTGCTGAAGATTTAACAGTTTCAAACCGCAAGCGAAAATTTTTGCCGTATATTTTCATTTAAAATTAAATGTAGCTAAAACCATGAACTACACAAAATCTCAATGGTTAATTAAAAAAAAGAAAGAAAAAAAGAAAAATTAAGCGAATAAACACGTTTTGTCAACTTTCTCAGAAAGTATTGAATGAAAAGTGGAAAGCTCGCGGTCAAAGAATAATGCAACAGCATTACTATTGACTTGCTTTGTTTTAGTTTATTATGGCAAGCACTCGAGGGCTACCTGCCTGAGAGGAGGGACGCCTCCATGGAGAATTTTCTAAGAGAAATTGGCTCGTATATACGTTACACACGTTGAAAACCACGAAATCGCCCATGGAGCCAGCCCTTTTGCCTGAATTCGAACCCAGGTGGGAACTCCCAGGATTCAGAGATTGTACCTATAGGCCGCTCGTGGGCGCATTACTGTCCAATATGCAATCGTATACGTACACGGAGGCCACTTCCTACAACAGCAAGGAAACAAGTAAAAAGCTGTCATTCGATGTTCCGCTTGTAGAGACATCAGGTATTTTTGAAAGCAGGAGAGATGAAAAATGAGCAATGCCCTCGCCGGGACTCGAACCACGGGCCGAGTGTGCTGACCACGAAGGCGTGCGAAGAAGGTGGGAGAAATACCTTGTATACTCCCCTTTTTAAAGGGCGACTGGGGATTAGGGAAGCCAATCGCGAAATCATGGTGGTGGAGAATCATCATCCACCGCCGTTTTTAGTTTGGGCGCCACTGTAAAGACATTAGGATATTTTTAAGCAGGATATATTGAGAAATAAGCAGTTCTCTTGCCGAGACCCGAACCACGGACCTCTCGAAGACGCGCCTAGCTTGCTGACCATAACACCACGAAGGCATGCTAAGAACGCAGGAGAAATACCTTATACGCTTTAATTCGTTCCTACATATGGCTATAATTATTGAGTTTGTTGCAAAACTTTGTTAGGTTTCATGAAGAGTGCCTTCAAATGAATAATTTTCAATATTTATATGGCAGAACGTTCTGTAGTACTCTTGGTAGATTGTCGGTAAGGTAATTCTGACTTTGCAAGGGAGTACGATCCAACATTTATTTTCGTTTGTAATTTTTTGAAACAGTTTCAGGAGACCAACTGATATAGATAAATTTTAAGCCAGGAGTCAGTGTGGTATTAATAAATTGAACTTCCTGCTGCTACTGGAATGGTAGTAGTATTTTTTAATTATCGGCCGCCAGCAGCCGAGCGGTAAGTCGCTGAACATTTTTAGTTCAAACTGTCTTCAATTCCAGGGGAACGGGATTCGTAGTTCCTAAGTGCACATCTGTATCGCCACCGAGGTAGTCGCTTCTAGAATAAACCAATGGGCTTGCAATGTTTCTGTCATTTCACATGACCTTTGCCAAGCTTTAAGCAAAATAGTTGAAAATGTTTTGCCATGCGATTTCCTGTGTAAGCATCGGGGATTTTTGGTGAAATATGTTAAATTTCACATTAATAACTGTTCGCTCTTAAATATACTGCCTGCACAAGAAGTACTCGTTAAGTAGAATGAATTTATCTTATTCACAACGAATATATTTAATTTATTTATGTATAAATAACTTTTAATGCTAACAATAGGTACAATCAGATCATTCACAATATATATTCAGAATCTTTGTAAGGTTTTAGTTTAAACTAACAAAGTTTTATTTAACAATTTCTCTTTCCTGTGAACTCTTATTTCAACTTCCCGTTCGAATGAGCAGGCGATTCAGTTTCATGCTAATTTGAAGTGGAGCCAAGTTTTGTATTTAAAGGTTAGCGAAGAACTTCTCCGTGTGAGAGAGCTTTTAGTCTCAGATCGCTTCGGCTCTGTTCGACGTTCGCCTGACTAGCTACTATTTAAATTCTAAGCCTTCGCTCTGTTACTCTAATTCTTATTGAAGTAATATTGTAAGGTATTTCTCCCGCCTTCTTCGCACGCCTTCGTGGTGTAGTGGTCTGCATGCTCGACGCGTATTTCAGAGGTCCGTGGTTCGATCATTGCGAAGGCATTGCATATTTTTCATGTATCCTGCTTCCAAAAATACCTAATGTCACTACACTGGCGCCCGAATTAAAAAGGTGGTGGATGATGATTCTCCACCACCGCGATTTGGCGATTGGGTCCCCAAAACCCCAGTCGAACTGAGAGGTCCGTGGTTCGATTCCCGGCGAAGGCGTTGCTTATTTTTCATGTCTTCTGCTTCGTAATAACCTAATGTCTCTACAATCTAAGTGCGTTAGTATTAGCCAAATCTTGCTACGCACCATTGATAGTTTAGAATAGAGGCCAACATCGCGTTTAAAGCTCTGAGAGCAACGATTACTTAATTTTTTACTCAACTTCATTTTAAAATATTTGATTGTTCAGTTTAGACCCAAGTGCGGTCATTATTTTCTGTTATCCCTTCCGAGTTGGGAAGTGGCTGTAAATAGTGGTTTAATAAAAGGGTAATTTTAAACCCTTCCTACGTGCAGTTATTCTACCACTGACATAGCTGCATTCAGCTCCGTGTTCGAGATCAGGACTTTCACACTGTTACGACAATATTCGCCAAAAGTATGCACAGAACACTCAGTACTGATATCTTATACTTTCAAAATCAAAGGAATGCAAGCGCTGAGATGAAAAAATACTAGATTCATTGTAACACGTCCAGTTATTCTCAGCTCAATAAAAATTATACACTTGAATTCTCTTAATCCACAGATGTTAGGTAAATGCATAATATTAGAGTCTAATTGTAGCTTGAGTCATTTTCTCGATATAAAGAGAGATAATATGCCACGAACACTAATCCGAATATCAGTGAGTGATAAATTTCGTGAAAGTGAAATCTTGAGGATTAAATATGTTTATAAAATAAAGCATTACGAGATTTTCTACTAAAATGATAGCGGCATTTATAAAGCATAAATTTATAACCACGAAACAAATGCAAAATAAAACGTAAACAACAACATGAGCTCATATGCACAGTTTCATACATTTATAAGAAATAGATCAACCAAAATGGATTTTCTCCTTCATTTCTCCCGCATTCCCGGCTGTTCCCTTGACCACATCCGGAGGAGTAGGGACGATTAAAGAAACTTAACAATGGTTGGCTATTGCAGCGTATGTAATTGTCGAGAAAAAGCTGGTTGCAGCACCTCATTTCACAAATTAAAATTTTTACGTATTTTTATTTTTGAAACTGAGACTGATTTTTTAAAAATTTAGTATATTTATCAAGTTTAATTAAGTTCCAAATAATTATAAAGCTGTTGCATACTTTCAGGCCTGTATATTTTTGTTAGCTTTTCCTATGCTGTACATAAATTTGTAATTACTTCTTTTCGAAAATAATATTTTAAATCTGAACTAGCAAAAAATTTCGAAGAAACAATTTTCTTTTATAGAATTTTTATACTATATTGGTGTAAATAAGTAAAAAAATACTAAAATACCTAAAAATGAATTTTTGAAAGTTTTTGTTTAAATTTCTAAGTTGTGCTGCTTTTTTAAAATTATACGTGAATATTATAGCATAATTTCAATAAAGAAGTTTTATTTCAATTATATTTCATACTGCATCATAGTGATGAACACAATTAACACCTTCATAATTTTGATACATTTACTCTAATGTTAAAACTGTATTTAACTGTAATAATTAATTGTGCTAGCATTTTATAGTGATTATTTTTTAAAATTTATTTCTAGTTCTGCATAAGATTTTTTTTTATTTACAGGGAATTTAATTTATTAGCCCTAAGGTGCGATAGCCCAGAAAGGCTATTAGTTTCGAATAGGCATTTTGCGCTGTTTCACTATAAATGTCCGTTTCGCTTTGCAAATAGTTGCTACCAAATATTACCGCCCTGTATTATATTTAAAGAAATTAAATAATGAAGAATCTGCATGAATACATGTATGTTTCTCGCACTGTGAAAAACGACGGTATTTAGAACTATCACAATTTGAATAACGTAATCCTCCATTCGAACACGGGCGCTTGGATCACAACGAATTTCGAATTTGTTTTAATCCATTCATATTTTGTAAAATTTAACGAATTTTGGTTAACAAATTCAAAGAGTTCAAAGCGAGCAATGGCAACATTGTACGAAAAATAACACTTTTATCTTCAGCGCGGGAATTCTACAGATATGATGTTTTTAAATATTTTGTGATATTGCTGTTGAATTGAATTTTATGAGGTTTGCGTGCGAAGAACATGATATTCTATAAATAAAGGTAACACACAAAACATAATAAACGTATTGGGCGTAACATAAAATGTGAGTGCTTCCAAATTTTACTTTATTTCATTTAATTTTTTTCATTGCATTCAAAAAAGTTTATGCTCCGAATTTTAGGAATTATTAAAATAAATAATCATCTTGTAATGTTAATAATTAATGATCATATAATCAAATACATGGTCATCTTGTAATGTTATAATAATTTTAGAAACCACTGCCTGAAAATACTCATAAAATTTTTTTAAAAAAAAATATCAGATATTTTACCTTATTTGTTTCAAAGCATCATGTACTATCAATCTTGTTTAATTTTACTTTATTTGTACGCAAAAGTAAGTTCATAAATTTTGTGTTTAGAGTTTTTACCGTTAGTAAAGATGTTTATACAAGAATTAAGCATGAAAATAACGCGCAAAATGCAGTAAAAAGTGCTTTAATGAGATATATTAAATCTTATTTGAAAAAACTGTGACTTTCATAATCTCATCACTATACAACGTATCACATTTAATAATTAAAAACAGTTATGTGATACGAACGCCATAGGTTTCAATGTTAAAGTAAACTAGATCGTCCTTACTCCTTATTAGCATGTGAGAGACGCGCGCTCCGCCCACTGGGTTAGTCTATCTCTTATAAGGTCCATGGTTTCAAAGATTTAGCGTCACAACAGCAACAGAACCTCATTGGTCAACTTTTGAAACCCCTCCCTCAGTGGCGATACTCATGTGCACTTGGGAATTACGTGAACAAGATGGCTGCATGAGCCTTTTCGTGTTTTTCCCCATGTGTAACATGGATACGAGCCAATTTCTATTGGAAAGAAGGCATCTCTTCCCTTACGCAGATAATTCTAGCGTACTTTGCCATGATCAGCTAAAGCAAATCATCTTTCTGATTATGAGCGTCTCCAAGAAAAGTCGCCAATAAATATTGGTAACTTTGGCTTCGTCAAGTGGAGAGAGATGTTTATTTCACGCTTATTTTCTATCTTAATGCATCGTAGGTGCAGTTCTGTTCATAAATAATAGTAAAAAGAATCATTTTATAAGAAATAAGAAATTTTATGAGAAACAGCAGAGAAAGCAAAGTTTGAATAACACCATGTAGTAAATCTGATGAATATCAGTAAACCAAGCACGATGTAAATTACCTTTATTGTTGTTGATATGACTAATCTCATTTATCTGATATCAGAGCCAGTCCTCGAAATTTACCGTGGCGAGGATGCAAGACTGCGCTTGTCGTTGGCAACAGCCTTATGCATTATACAGATGACGGTACAACATTCCTCAGTTCCGCCCGCCCCAAATTTTAAAGGGCATACAGCGGGTGGATTGGTCTGAAGCTCTTCTACCACTCTTCTCCTACCATCGCCCTCTCGAAATGACTTTCGGTTTGCCGCATATGTAGAGTACCCCCATGCCGCACAGACACTATACATTTACAAAGATTTATGCCATCTGCGTGATTCGAACTCGGGTCCTTCGGTACGGCAATCAGTGTCACTAACTACTACCCTGGTTGGGCGGCAAACTACTTTTATTTAGCGAATATTAGACTTTCGGTGATTTTCTAGACCTGAATAATATATAGGCGAAAGCGCTTATAACGAAGAAGATTCCCTTTTTTAAAAAAAATTTTGAGTGATTTTTTTTCTTGAGAAACTTTCCAACTGGTAAAAAAAGACACCAGTTTCTTAGAAAGCTATAAGAAAACAAAATGCTACCATTTTGACAGTTTCACGTTTGCAGCTTTAGTAACTGTTAACGTAACAGTTCATTTTGTTTAATTAGCTACAGTCATTGCTTAGCTATGGAAATTCTATTATTCATGATGCTGCATAATATTTATAGTTCAGCTTATTCTTCTATACGTCGCGATGGACACTGTCAACAAGGTATTTGACGAAAACCAATATTTACAAAATTTTAGGATTTTGGAGCCCTTTAAAGAAATGTTAAAAATTTGGGAAGTTTAGCTTTCTTACACATATATTGCTTTTATTCTTATTCCTTACCTTCACATCTTACTCTAGTAAGGAAATAAATAACACGTAAACGCTTAACAGGTCAAAATCCTCATACTGTTCGTCGAATGAGTTCCTGGACTCTATCATTTTCCTGTTTAATTTCTGCAAAGTAAACCTCACCGACATCTGCATGTGCCGAGGTCTAGAAGGTCAGACAAAACTTAAGCCACCTTGGGGACACACCTCAGAAATGGCAACATTCTGGGCGGAGGACGGCATTTCTCTATCTTTGCCATTAAAAACCTTTGCCCTTCTCTTTTGCCGCTGTTCATAAAACAACAAAACAACAACGACGACTGCGATAAAGAGGTAAAAAAAAAGTTCTAAAGAACTATGTGATAGAATTTGAAATGTTCACAAACGCTCAACGGGAAATCTCATCACGTGCTTCATTTCAGAGTCGGCGGGTTGTCACAGGTCCAATTAGGGCTCGGGTTAGGGTGTTGTCGTCGCCGACAATAGAACGTCGTGGTTCGAAGGGTTTATCATCGGCATCAAAGGGTCTGGGAGGGCCCAAAAGGAGGGCCACGCCCTTGGTAGAAGGCCCCTGGCGACGGGCACAGAGGCGCCGATTTATTCTGCGCTGCGTGCTTTCAGTCGAACAGTGGTATAACATCGATAATAAAATTCATAAGCTCTTCCTGAACCCTAATCTATCACTTAAACAATGCAGTTTAAAAAGGAAAAAATTAAGAGCCAATTGTTTCCGGATAAATGTAAACTAATAAATAAAATGGAAAAAGAATTAATTTCTGAATTTTTTTCTATAGTTTTCGAAAGACTCAGAGACATTTTAGATTCTGATATGGTAACGAAAATAGTTAAAAATTAATTGGTGCCTTTCTAAATATAAACAAATTAATTCCAAATACTTAAGGCAATGAAGCTTTTGTTTCTTTATTCTAATTAATGCCAAAAAATACATATCGTAAATTTTATTTGTGACACTGAGGTAATTTCATACAGTGAAAAAAGGCATCAGATAAATATGCTACTTTATTTTTTATTAAAAAAATCTGAAGTGTACACCACATGACTTCCTTGTACGCAATATTAAATTATACGCATTTTTTGCTGCATTTCATTTAAGCCTATTTTGTTGAATTTCATTAGAGATATATTTCTCTTTCAATTAACTCAGTTCTCACTTCGAGGCAAGGCAAAAATAGAAAAAACTTCTTCATTAAAAATTATAAAATACAGAAAACATAAAACACCAACCAAAGTTAAAAAACAATTTTTACATTTTTACATTACGCAAAGAAACAAAGTACTAACTATTAAATTCAAAAATCTCGAGAAGGAGAAGAACAATTGATAGAAATTTTCTGTCATTGAACTCTAACGGAAGATTTTCGAAAATAACACACCTGTTAACTTTAGGCCGAACTGGAAAAAAGAATTTAAAGGCATTTTCCACAAAGCTATTAAACTTTTATTCCCTTTTTTCACAACCTATTTGTATGAACAAGG
>KK120517.1:88572-107400 GCA_000611955.2 Stegodyphus mimosarum | reverse complement strand
GAAAAAAAAAAAAAAAAAAAATGCACAACAAAATTAAAAGTGTATCGTAATTTACTGTTAAAGATAAGTGAAATGTGACCAGACTTAAAGAAATTAATCTCTCTTAAACAGGCCCAAATTTCACAACAAATTTTAGAATTAAAGTATTGTTACGTTTTTCTCTTCAAGAGTTCATGGATTTGGAATGAATAACGACGACACACGATGAAGTATCGAAACACACTTCATTGGCTAGTATTTTTCAAGACAGCTCCAAAATCACGCTTACAGTCGTCGCAGAACTACTATAAACACGTTAAGACAATCAGCGACACAGCCTTCAGGCTATCAGGCTGTAACGGTGAAGACGGCTTCACGGCAAAGCACCAGAGTACAATTCCCGACTCTGCTCGGTCGTACTCGGAACTCTACGTACTCTCGAGACTCTCCAAGCTAGAACTGGCGATGCACTCGACGATACGCTATAGTACAGCTCCCGAATGGGTTCAGTCGTTCCCGAAGCTCAACACACTCTAAGATAAAACTCGACGATACACTGCCTCGCGATACACTAACAGACTTCGCTCGATGCACTCGACGACCAACTTGGCACTAGACTACGCACTGACTCTTAACTAACTCTGCACTGACCTAACTAACTCGATCTCCGCGTACCAGCAGGATTTATATAGCTTTTGGCTTGTGTTCGAGAACGTTCTGGGCTAAACTAGTAAGAATTCGTTTCAGAAGGTTCTCCATCCGTCTATGGCATATCGCCAATTTTGTCGCCAAACGGGCGACTTCTCGCCAAATGTGACAATCCCGCCTTCCCTTGCCATTTTCTGGCAACCCTAAAACCTACTTTGCGTTGAAGCTATCTTACCGCGCCTGGACATTTCGTAACAGTATTCTAACTTAAATTTTGATAATTGAAATGGTAACCAGTTTTTCATCTAATATTTTTTATGAGTGCATATTTAATACAAATAGCCAAGAGGCTGTGCAAATGGCAAAATATATTTTTTTTAAATATTTCTATTGAGAAATTGAAAAATAATCATTGTAAAATGCAGTGGTGGCGGTACTAAGTTTTTCAATTTTTGTTTAGATGGTTCGCGTTAATCAAAAGGTTGAGAACCGCTGAATTAAACTAATGCCATTCATTAAAGACCTGTCACTGCCATTTGGAATGTTTTCTGTCTCTAATATACCAGCCAAGATTTCTTAGAACAGTTTCATAAACATACTTTCAAATTGACACGTTTTCTTCTTTTTAGATTTCCGTTATACCTGAGCGTAGACGCGAAAAAGTCACGTAGCAGCTATTTCCACTGGTTAGAAATCCAAGCTGCCAAGCTGCAACTATCGATGAAGAATGATTCTCTACATGAGATTCTTTGCGGTTTTCTCAGACGTGAGCTGAAATCAAATTCTCCTGCATAATCCTCCAGAAAAGACACCTCTTTCAAAGAATGTAATTCTCACTCTCCTTTGTCATAACTAACTAACGTTCCCAATCTTTCTTGAAAACAGCAGAAGGAAAACCACAAAGCAGAAGACTTTTACGGGTTAAAGTTAGAAAATGTTTTAACTCACGTCATTGATTCCTAAACTAAGTTCTTTCTTCGCTTGCTCTAGGAATTTCTCTTCTGATGATCAATTTTCTTACAGTAAATGTCGGTATACTGCAATTATTTCTAGTTTAACTTTCAAGATCCTGCAAATAAATGACTTTTTGATTAAAAAATGGAAAGAAGCATACTATCTTAACTTTTATTTACATGCAATTTTATTTATTTAGATACTTTGTGTCTAAATCTCTATGCTTTTTCAGCGCTTATCACAGCGGATAATACGACTCGTGGGTTTTCACGATCTTCCCAATGGATAACGTGAATATGAGCCAATTTTATCCAGAAAATCCTCCACGAAAAATCTCTTCTAAGGCCTTTGAGCCCTTTGTTTTAAAAATTACATGATTTAAGTCATGCCTTTTGAGATAATTCTGTGAAAAGTTTTGTCTTAGTTTACTAACTGAATCTACAGTCAAAATCACAACAACAGAATTCCTCTTTCCATCACATTACTAAGAATGCAGTAAACAGATAATTAAGCGGGTAATATCGGAGACGATGCCAGGGTTAACAAAATCACTGTTAACTCCACAGCCGTTAGATGAAAAAAAAAAAAAAAAGCATTGGAAAGAAGAATAACCCAAACTGTAATTAACAGAAAATATCTGATGTGAATACCACATGACTTCTCTGTACAGTTGACTAAATTACATATATATATATATATATGCATTCATTTAAATTTATTTCCTGTATTTCATTAGAGATATTCTTCGCATTCAATCAATTCAGTTCTCCTTTCGCAGTAAATAAAAACTCAAAACATCTTCATTAAACATTGTAAAATACAAGAAAACCTAAAACACTAAATACAGTTAAAGACACTTTAAAACAAGCCATTCGATCAACGGGCACGAAGATCAAATTTTCAGGGCACAAAACTGAAAGTTAACTTTTGGTCACATTGGGCGATAAGATATTGAACTTGATGCACCAACTGACTTAATTCACTATTCTACTAAGAGTTTCAAATCTAAACAAATGGCGGCCTCGTTAGTCTTAAGGACACTTTTAAACTGTTGATAGCTCTGTAACTATTGCATGCAGATTAACCTCAACCGGAACATAAGAACAACATAATTCAACCACTTTTAAAGCAAAAATTTCAGAATTTAGCAACATATAAGAATAAAACTACTCAGCTCATCGAGCCGAGTAACAGAAAGTGGGAAAAAATATATATATTTTTGGTGCTGCCGATTGTTACGAAAAAGGGAGATGCACAACTACATGTTATGGAAGCTCCATATACAAATTTGAACGTTTTACGGCAACCCATGTTTGAGTTGTGCCAGATACATACGTAAGTACAGACGTAACGAAAAAAAACCTCTCCTGAATCTATTTTAAATCCATTTACAATTCGTTTTGGAAAAAAAGAGTCCTTTATTCTGAACGCACGTACAGATGTCACGCAAAAGTATCGTTCAAATGGATTCAAGAGCGGTCAAAATGATATTTCATTGAAATATGATAACCGAAATTTACGATTTTTCCTTTACTTCGCACAAGGTGGTAAAAATACTATTAACAGTCTTCCTTACTTGAGAATTTTAATTTGAAGAATTAATTCACATGTTTATATAAATTAAATTATCATTTAAAACAAGAATAACATATTTTTACACAGAAGGACTAATCGTTTTGTCTATATTATTTTTGTATTTCAGCTGGAATCGATGTGAAGTAAAAAATTATTTGCTCTACACTTAGTTTATTTTTAGGAATTAGCAGTTTATTTTTAACAAATTATTTAACAATGATTATATATTCTAGATTATGTTGTAGAGACATTAGGTATTTTTTTAAAGCACGAGTCGTGAAAAATGAACAATGCCTTCGCCGGGACTCGAACCACGGGCCTCTCGAATACTCGCCGAGCGTGCTGACCACAACACCACGAAGGCATGTTAAGAAGGCAGGAGAAATACCTTATAATGTATAAATAAATTGCGCACCTTTGTGAATAAAATCTGTTCCTAAATATTGTGACGTTATCTGCTGTCATTGCTTTTATCCAAAGTATTTTCTTCTTTTTATATTGCCCGTAAAAGTTTTGCTTTATTCTGATGCTTTGTGAAAGCAGTTTTTCCACTATTCCGCAATAAAGAAACTTAACTTTTTTTTTCTTTTTTAGATAACATTCGATTAATCTGAAACCCGGTTTGTTCATTCCCATTTAACTGGGAGTTGACAGTATTTTTAATTTGGCACACTTATATGAGAATATGAGAAATATCATTAACTAAAAGTCCAATGGCGGTTGAGTGGATTTGACCGCTGAACGCTACAGTACTTCGATTCGGTTTAAATCTCGGTGAATGTATCAGGACTTAGTGTTCTGTGCATACTCTTTGCAAACATGGTGAATTACTTACAAGGTTCTTATCCTCAAAATCTAAGTCCTGAACTGGAACAGGGAGCGGAAGGTACGCTATGTTCTGATGTAACTGCTGGGCTGGAGAATAACTGCACGTGAAGGGATTTGAAATCCTCTTTTATTCACTCACTATTAAATACAAACCTCCCAATTCGGGAGAGATACAGAACGTAACAGACCACACTTTGGTCGAACTTAACAATCAAATAAACTTAAATAAATTTAAATGTAACTTAAATCAAACTTTGCTTCGCAGAGCAATTCGCGGAAGTTGGCCTCTATCTAAAAGGGTGCGTAGCAAGGTATACTAAATACTACCGCACTTTAATTTGTTTTACAATGCAATCACGTAGTAAGCACTATGGCTTATAAATTTAAACTGCTAGCTGGTCAGGCGAACGTTGAGCAGCGTGACCGTGATCTGAGGCAAAGCTCTCACACACCGAGAGGTCTTAGGATTCTGGACCTCTGGCTTACATAGTGCTTGGCTGAACTTCAAAAATTAGCATAAGCTAAAAACGCCGGCTTCTTCTGACAGGAAGTTGAAGCAGAGAGGAGATAGAAAAGATTTAAATTAAAATAAACTTGGTTAGTTTAACTAAAACCTTACAAATGTACTGGTTGCATGGGCGTATTCGTAATTTTTTCCATCACTAACGTAAATTCGAGCCAATTTTGCTTAAAAAATGCTTCACGAAGGCAATCACCTTTCAAGCGAATAGCTTTAATGTGCTTTGCGATAATCCGATAAATTCAATCCATGCTATATTATTTAATGTATGATTAGTGCTTTTATAAAAAATTAAAAAACGTCGTTTTCTAGCCTATGGCTTTTTTTTTTTTTTTTTTTTAGTTATTATTATTTTTTGTTTACATAAATACACATTCGAATCTCGATTTTTTGACTATTTTTAATTATACAGTAAAGCAGTATCGGGGAACTTTTCACCTCACCAAGAAGAAAAGTCTGCATCTTTAAGTTGCAGGCGGAGCAAAAAACTCGAAAGCATATAAGCAGCCAACTCGTTCTCTCTAAAAATGGATTTCAAGATTTTTTTTTCGGGGAGGGGAGAGGTTCAATCTAATCTTTATTCCTCGAGTTCCACAAAGTATAACACGAGGTTTACACAAGTAAGTTGTAACACTAACAAAATAAATAAACAAATGTACAATAATGCTGCAAATGGGGAAAAAGTTGCATATAAAAAAATAAAACTAATATATAAATAAATAAAAATACATAAAGGAAAAAAGAAACCTGAAAGCTTTCAGATTTTACAGTAGGAACAAATGGGCGTTTATTTCACATACACATATATAGGCATTTTGACAGCATTTGGGCTAAAAATATTTAAAAACAGCACATCTTTAGAATTTGCGATAGACAATCTCGCACGCTGGAGAAAAAATTTTTTTATTCCGTACAGTGTGTTGCCATTGCTCGCTTTGAAATTGTTGAGTTTCTTATTCAAAAATTTGTTAACTCTTTGAAGGGTGGTGGTTACCTACAGTAACCACCTTTTCTATTGAACGACTTACTCAGTCGTGTGAGCGGTTTTCAAGACTGACCGTTTCTGAAGTTCCCTTGTAGCTCACTAGATGGCAGTCAAGAAACATAAGCCAGTAGTTGATGCAGAAATTCGTCTTCTAGAAAATAAGCAACAGCCATCGAAGAAAACATCACGACGATGTGCACTCTGCAGCACCAAGAAAAAGCCTGTAAGAACAGTGTGGGAATGGTGCCCATGCAAAGCTGTACTCTGCTCGAAAAAGAAAAACTGTTTCCATGCGTATTGTAGACAGTGATTTGTAGGGATGTGTTTGTTCTGTGGGCGGTGGTCATTGACACTAACTACTAGAAGTGGTCATTTTTTTCACGCGTCTTCGACAATATATGTGTAATTGTCTCTAATAATTTCATTGTAACATCTGATATAGTAAATAAAACAAGAGTTTTGCTGAAAAAGTTAATTGCCTTTTCCTGCTCCTCAAAGAGTTAAAATTTAAGAAATATGAAATAGAGATTAAAACAAATTCGAAATTCACGATTCGGGCTTCCAGGTGGCCATATTCGGGTGGAGAACTACGTTATTCAAAATTTAATGGCACTAGGTAGTGTTGTTTTTTTACCATGCGAGAAACATACATACATTCATGCATATTTTTCATCATTTAATTTCTTTAAATGTAATACGAGGCGATAATATTTGGTACCACAATTTGAAAAGTGATACTTCCATTTATAGTGATTCGACGCAAAATGCCGTTTCAAGACCTTCTGGGCGAACAAAATAAAGAGTATTTAATAATCCAAATTCAGAATAAAATTCCAAAAAGCAGAAATTGCCTCTTTAGTCTAAAAAAATTCAGAAAATAATTAGTAGCCCAGATACAGACAGGCGCAGCAAAGTTGCTGGAAATATCTTCCTCTGTGGGATGTGATGAAAGCACTGAAGAACATGCTTAAACATCTTCATCGCCGCTACCACAGCTGCACAAAGCACTTGAAGCAAGTCCAGATCGCTTTAAGTAGTTCTAAAAGTTGTCCTGTCCAGTCAAAAATTGAGTTACCTTAAAATCTGCTGAAAATTATCAACTTTTACTCTTAAAAATTTGAAAAAAGGTTGAATTCTGTGAAAAATAGGAGCTTTTCCAAATACAGATAGCGTCATGTTTATAAAAGTGTTTCCAGTAAGAATCAGGAACATGGAGATTTAAACAGCGCGAAGTTCGCCGCTGGGTTTGCTAGAGCACCAGCCCTCCCATTTCAGAATTTCGACAGGGTCCACGAACGTGAGCAAAATGAATGTCGATATCAAAACCTTGAAAGTTCATAAAGAATAACCTGAATGTTTCAGAATATAACTAACAATATTCCTTAGCTGTAAGACACACAGCCACAAGTCGGTCTGGCAAGCTCAGATGCTCATAACATAGCAATATTAAAGAAACCGATACCACTTACATATAACGAATCTGGAATGTAGTAAGTGTAACCATTAACTGAAATTATTTTTAGTCCAAAGGAGCTTTGTCTCTGAAAGACTATTGTTTTCGTTTTGCGATGGAAACATTAAAGTCTGAATCACTTTTCAAACTGTTGCCACCAAATATTGCAGCTCTGTATTATATTTAAAGAAATTAAATAATGAAGGATCTGCATAAATGTATGTACATTTCTCCGAGTGTGATAAAACAACGATACCTAGAGCCATCCAAATTTGAATAAAGTATGTTTCCACCCGAATAGGCGCATCTGGAAGCCCGAATTTGGAATTTGTTTTATTACCTGTTTCATATTTTATAAAATTTTAACGAATTTTTGATGAACAAACTCAAACGATTTAAAAACGCGCAATGGCAACACTCTACGAGAAAAAAAAACAACTTTTTATCTTAAGCGCGCGGAAATGTGTACAGTAAATTCTAAAGATAGACTTACTTTTAAATTATTTTCCGATATTGCTGTTGAACTGAATTTTATGGTTTAAGTGCGAAGAACATGATATATAATAAATAAAGGTAACGCACAAAATGTTAAAAAAACGCCCCTTTGGACGTAATTTAAAATCTGAATCCTTTCAAATTTTATTTATTAGTCCAAAGGAACAGTAGAATTCGAAAGTACTATTACTTTCGTTTTGGCGTTTTGCGTCGTTTCACTTTTCAATTTACTGCTTATTTTATTTATTTATTTATTTGACGTAGCTTCAAAAATTGTTTGCGTTGCACGGGAAAATAAAAGGGAATTTTAATTACAATTCTAAATAAATAGCCAAATAAACGGGAAATTCGTAACAATATTCTCTAAAACTTTAACGAATTTTTCATCAACAAACTCAAAGATTTCAAAGTCAACAATACCAACGTTGTACAGAAAAACATTTTTATCTCCAGCGCGTCAGAGTGTGTACCGAAATTTCTAAAGATAGACTCATTTTAAAATTATTTTGCGATATTGCTGTTGAACTGAACTTTATGGTTTAAGTACGAAGAACATGATATGCAATAAATAAAGGTAACACAGAAAATGTTAAAAAAAACGCCCCTTTGGACGTAATTTAAAATCTGAATTCTTTCAAATTTTATTTATTTATTTATTTATTTTTTATTTTGGTTAGTAAAAATGCATTTTAGTTAGACTTCCAACCTCTCAAATTTCGGTCACTTAAGCCTTTATTTTCTGTCATTTTCCATTCCTCATCTAAAAAAGGAAAACTAAAAAACAAAGTAATATAAAATGCAATTGCCGGAAGTAAAAATCATTCTACGAAACGAGAAAAGGGGGGGGGGAACAATGATCTACAGCAGCTTGTAAAGAAATATTAATTGTGGCTGCGTACGTACTTTGAAAGTAGCACTAATGGCAGCTTAGTTCTAGAATGTCAGTGAAGAGAGATATATCCGGGCAAGCAACAGTAGTCGTAGAGAAGCATTCGTAACTGCAAATTATTTTCATTCCCCTCGTAACTCACGAGCATGAAGTTGGATTACGTGACTATCAACAAACGAAGCAATATTTTTTACACACTTAGAGTGACCCATTTTACTTTCACTTTTTGCCCCAATCTTGACCGTAGAACAACGAATTTACTACATTTCTAGGGAGGTGCAAATCACGCCATGATGATCATTAAACTCATTTTCAACATTTCTGACTCACTCATTTTCACGGGAAATATTCAGCTTTTTTTTCTATCAAAAAGTTATCGAATTTAGTGATGTAATTCCAAGAAGGTTTTTGAATTGTTATTACCGCTGAACATCAGCCAGGTTTTCCAGCCCCGTTCCTAATGTACTGAAGTTTGGTATTATCATAAACTCTTTGACTTAAGAAGCTGAAAAAAAAATCTGATGTCTACACCACAAGACTTCCTTGTACGAATATTAAATTATACACATTTTTTCTTGACATTCTGTCGCTAGGTTCACTTAATAGCGTTACATCTCATTCATTTTATAGCTCAAAATGCACAAAAATTTATATCACCTGAGGAATTATCTAATTTTGCCACACATTCTATTCAAATACTATAATAAATATAAAACGATATATAAAAGAAATTAAACAAAGCAAAAAAAAAAAAAAGTAAGAAAGAAAAAAACAGTTTTTCACAGACGATTCAGTATTTCTCATTCAATTACTTCAGTCCTCACTTCGCGAAGTACATAAAACTCGCAAGGCAAAAGTACATAAACACTCAAAATATCTATATTAAAAATTACGAAGTAAATCTTAAAGACTTACTTGTATTTCTTCGAATAAATTCCAGAATAGGATAAGCATGATTTAATTCGTAATAATAAAAGAAGGCGTTATCTTTAGTTTCTCTAGATTGGCAACAAGTCCACTATTCTGCTAGGGTTCAAATGTAAACAAATACAGCTGCCATGGGAAAAATGATTAGGCTTAGCCACATTTAAACAACTTTTAAATTGTTGATAATTATTCTTGCATGCAGATTTACAAAAGGCATAAAAATCTCAACCGGAAGATAAGAACAACATAATTCAATCATTTTTAAAGCAAAAAATGCACAATTTACCAACATATAAGAATAAAAAACTGAGCTCACTCAGCCGAGTAACAGATTGGATATACATATTTATATACTTTCGATGAGGCGGATTGCAACCAAACTGGGAAGTGCACATCTACATGTTATAACAGTCCTATATACAAAAGTTTAACGTTCTGAGGCTACTCCTTTTTGAGTTATGCGAGATACATATATACATACGTACGTACGCACAGACGCCATGAAAAAATCTCTTCAGAATCCATTTTAAATTAGTTTTATGATTTTTTTGGGGAAAAGAATCCTTTATTCTGTCTTTACGTTCAGATATCACCCAAAAAAATCGCTAAATTGCATTCGATAGCCGTCAAAATGGATATTTTTGTTGAAGTATGATACCCGAAATTTTTCGCAATTACTAATTAAATAATTCCATTTTACTTCGTAGAAGGAAGTAAAAAAGAAAGCAGCATATTTTGTTAAAAGACTGATGGATTTGAAAAATATCATGAAAACGTTTAAATAAGAATTCAACTATACTTAAAATACAGAACTACGAAAATATTTCTTTTCCTGAAGAGGTTTTTAAAATGAAATATTGCATTCATATTTAATTATATCATTTAGTTTATTCTAGTTAACTAAGAGAAAACATTTGACAATTATCTGCAGTAAAGGAAGCGGTGCTTTCATGAAGGATTTCCTAAGACAAACTGTAAGATTTTGTTCGTTTTGATATCTGCTATCATGCAAGCTACTAGATCTGAATAGCAAACCTTCTCGAATAAGCATGAAAAGTAACAATACAGAAGAAAGGATGTAAATAGCCCTTTTACTTTCAAACTCTAGCAAAACGGCACGTTCTTCGTGCTCACAAAAACACCAACATCTTGCGGTGGGAACTTAAAGGTAATTTAAAAATTAATTCAAAAAAGGTTATAAGATATTTCTTCCCCCTTCTTCGCATGCTTTCGTGGCGTAGTGATCAGCACGCTCGACGCAGCGTGAGTGGTTCCAGGTCTGTGGTTCGATTCCCTGTGAAGGCACTGATTATTTTTCATATTCCTGCTTTAAAAATACCTAATGTCTCTACAAATGGCGCCCGAACTAAAAGGTTGTGGATGATGATTCTCCACCACCACGATTTGGCGACTGGGTCTCCAAAACCCCAGTCGCCCTTTAAAAGCGGGGAAAATATAAGGTATACAACTAAGATTAACAGCTGGAGGAGAAAATAGCAAACGTGCGCTACATTAGCGAAATCACGCTCTGTAACTTAATTTGCACTGGCGAGGCAATGCGAGGGGAAATAAGAAGTTCAGAACAACTACCAAAGTTACAATTAATTGGTTATTCAAACTAAGGGAAACCCTATACAAAACTACATCGCATTTACACATCCTAAGCAGCCAGATGTCGAAACTATAACAAATAGCTTAGTATTATACGTTAGAATGTTTAAATCAATATTTATTAAATACAGGACTTTTATGGCGGCCGCCTCTGCGAAACGACCATCTCTGAAAATGATCGGTATTTCTGGGAACATAAATGAGCATTGGTATTCAGTATCACCTCTCTTAGACAAATACTTCTCTTGAAGATAAAGAACTGTAGTTGGCTGATCTGATTCGTTAAATACACCAAAATTCGATTATGCTTTTAAATGACTCGCGTAACCAGATTGAGTAGAAAGGCCAAAACTGCATGTTCCCATTTCCGGAACTATCCAAGACGATTTAAATCAACATAGCAAAGGTACTCGTTACGTAATTCAAATTCGTCTGTGCTGATATGTTATGACACGTTATGATTTTTCTGATATATTATAACAGTGTTCAACTGCATTCCTCTTTCATCACACTTTAACAAAAGTGCAAATCAAACGTCCTGTACTTTTAAAACAAGCACACATAAAATACTTTTTTCGTTTCATGATAAAAGAAAAAGCTTTTTAATTTTATTTAAAGATAATTATTGCTTTTAATGAAACTACTGCTAATTATTCAATGACGGATGTCTATTAAATGCATGATTTTTAATAAAGGAGGGTTTCATCCATATACCATCTGCACGACATTGAGGAACAGTAATAAACTTTTTTCCATCCCTTTCCCCATCGTAAGGAATCTCAATCAAATAAATTTGCCTTTACTATTTCCGAAAACTTGAATTTTCCATAAGAATGGACTTGCTAGCTGCCAAGCGATAAATTCGCTGAACACTGGTAATTCGACTCGGGTTCATATCTAGGCGAATGGGCTGCTGCATGGCGTTTTCCCATGTGAAACTGGAATACTACCAAATTTCTCTTAGAAAGTCCTCCACGAAGGATTTCTTACCCTTAGGCAAATAGCCCTCGCGTGGTTTTCTATAATCAAACAAATCAAACCTCAACGAGAACGTGGTGCTCATAAAGAGCCATTTATGTTATAAGGTATTTCTCCCACTTTCTTCGCATGCCTTCGTGGTGTAGTAGTCAGCACGCTGGGCGCATTCCAGAGGACCGTGGTTCGAGTTCCGGCGAAGGCGTTACTCATTTTTCGTTTCTCCTGTTTCGAAATAAACCTAATGTCTCTACGCTCGTGCCCGAACTAAAAGAGGTGGTGGAAGATGATTCTCCTCCGATAGATAGTTTTTAGGCGATAGGGTCGCCTAAAAACCCCAGTCGCCCCTTAAAAGGGGAAGTATATAAGGTATTTCTCCCGCCTTCTTCCCATGCCTTCGTGGTGTAGTTGCCAGCACGCTAGGCTCCTTCCAGAGGCCGGTGGTTCCAGTCCCAGGCGAAGGTGTTGCTCAATTCTCATTTTTCCTGTTTCGAAATAAACCTAATGTCTCTACAATGTTTATAAATGGGACATTTAGTTGAGACTGCAAATTGCTAATTTTGTTGTTCAGATATTGTGAAAATTTTGCATTCAAATTAAATATTAAAGAATAATCTGGTATGCGCTAAAGTAACAATAAATTTGTAGAGACATTAGGTTATTTCCAAGCAGGAGTCATGAAAAATGAGCAGTGCCCTCGCCGGGGCTCGAACCTCGACCTCTCGAATACGCGCCCAGTGTGCTGACCATTACACCACGAAGGCATGCTTAGAAGGCGGGAGAAATATCTTATGTACTTCCCTTTTTAAAGGGTGACTAGGGATTAGAGGACGCAATCGCTCGAATCCTGGTGATGCAAAATCATCATCAACCACCTTTTTTAGTTCGGGCGCCACTGTAGAGACATTAGGTATTTTTTGAAAGCAGCAGAGAAATAAAATGAGCGATGCCCTCCTAGGGACTCTAATCTCGGACTTCTCCAATACGCATCGAGTGTGCTGACCATTACAGCACGAAGGCATGCTCAGAATGCGGGAGAAATACCTTATAAATTGTATTCACGTTTATTGTTTACTGAGTTTAATGCTTAAAGAGAATAGATCCAACTTGCTAATGTCATCTAGGTCTTCAAACATATAAAATTATTTTCGAACTTCCAAGTCGTGGCTTTTAGTTGTAGCTTTAAATTAACATCAAAATTGCTACGCTCAAAGTATTTAAATATTTATCTTTAAAAAATGCATTTTTTTCATCTATAAACCTTACACAAAATCAACTTAAGCTTGAAAAATGCATATGCAAAGCTAGATGTTAAACTCGAAATAATAATTAATTTTATTTAACGTTTTAAAACCCATGTGTAAATGCACGTAACAGCTCACAATATCAATCTAATTTTCCAGTAAGATTCCTTCGCTTAACAACTTTTCTTTTAAAATGTTTAATTTTACATTTAATTCTCTATATTTTAAGTGAAATCTTCGTGGTTTATAACCGCAACTTGGCATCTTCATGACTGACTCGTTTTCTGCTTGGTCTTGCTTTAGAATCTGAATTAATGAACATACCTTTAAATGGGAACAGGCAGCATTTTTATTTAATTTGGTATCCAACCCTTCAATGCCATTATTAGTTCTGGCTCTATCATTCGAAAAATGATTTCAGATCCCCAAAAAAAAAGCAAAATCCCACTTTATTTATTTCCCACTTTTTCATCAAAATACTTGTCCAATTTTTAGTTCATGTAAATAATTTTAATTAATAAAGTATGTTTTGAAAGCCATATATTACATACTATGGTACAGAATAATAGTTTACGCTATTCCTAGGAATAAATTTTTAATAGCAATCTTTCTAAAACACAATGTATGTATAAAAATTAAAAAAAAAAAAAAAAACTGAAACGTTCCAAATTTTAAATTATGTCCAAAGGGGCGTTTTTTAACGTTTTGTGCGTTACCTTTATTTATTAAATATCATGTTCTTCGCACTTAAACCACACAAAATTCAATTCAACAGCAACATCACAAAATATTAAAAAAAAAACATCTTTAGACAGTCTCGCGAGCTGGAAATAAAAATGTTTTTCTCGACACAGTGTTGCCATTGCTCGGTTTGAAATCGTTGAGTTTGTTAACCAAAAATTCGTTAAAATTTCACAAAATATGAAACAGGTAATAAAACAAATTCAAAATTCGAGCTTCCAGGTTCCCATGTTCAGGTGGAGGATTACGTTATTCAAAATTTAATTGCTCTATGTACCGTCGTTTTTTCACAATGGGAGAAACATACCTACATTCATGCGCATTCTCTTTTATTTAATTTTTTTAAAAAAATAATACAAGGCGATAATATTTGGTGGCAACCATTTGAAAAGTTTTTCAGCCTTCTACAGTGTTTCAACGCAAAATTCCGTTTCGAGACTAATAGCACTTCTGAGCTAACGCTGCTTTGAACTAAAAAAGGAGCTTTTTTACTTCACTAAATAATTTTTAACGACAACTGAATAAAAAATTAGGTGATATATGTATTTTAACCATCTGGACTTGGGCCTGGAATAAGGAGGAGAGTGATGTAACTGGGGAAAAGACACTCCTCTTTGGGCGAAAAGACAAATAAACCTAAAAATTAACACCAACAGTTCTACTTAACGGCCGCTTTCGTCCATATATCCACGGAAGCTTCAAGAATGAGCTCGGGTCCGGGGCGGGGAGAAGAAACTATTCCTCTGTATAAAGAGTACGAACCGCGTCAGCCTTGCGAAAGTGCGGACGCATCTCGGTGGCGCCTTTTTCCACACCACACCCTCAGTGCAAGGTCTGACACCTGTTCGGTTTTTGTTCTATTCGTACGCATTGGGGGTCCACTGGCCCTGTGGATTTGTGCTAGGCCACTCCGTCATTTCGAAAATTTTGCGATACCACTTACGCCGAGTGGTATAGGCAAAGGAACGGGGCAGAAATCTACGCGGAATGCCAGACTGAAGGGCACAGCGCGCCTGGAGGTGAACGTTTGGGTTGTTTTGGATAAATGCCAGGCATTCAAAACTCATGTGGTTTCTGGGTTAAGCACTGCTATATAGGCAAGAATTGTTTTTACTCTTTCTGGCAGTATCAGAGAATCTTTTTTATTGCTAACGCGTATCAATTAAAAAAAAATTGAAAGGGTAGGGGGGAGGGAAATTAATTTCCTCGAGCAAAATAATTATGCTGTCGAATTCTAATCGGAATAAAATTGTACGTATTTTATGATACTGAAATTATTGTTTATTAACGTATCTTACGATCAAAGACATTTATTGAAGTTTATTAATGGATTTCCCATTTTCCATAATCCGAAAACACAGCATTCTTGACAAAAATTTCTCCAGTACATTAAAGTGAAGCTCATAATTATTTATTGTTCATGTGATTACAGCACAGCACACCGAGTAGTGTGACAAAGGAAAAAGATGCTTTCACAGAAGACTTTCTGAGGAAAATTGGCTTTTTCTTCTTACACATGGCGAAAACCACGAAAACGGCTATTCGCCCGGAATCGAACTATTATCTGAAGCTCATAAAATAGCTAAGCGTTAGTACATCATCACTTCTAAGTGAAATAGCTTTGAATGTTTATTCAGAATTTTTCATCGTACCTTCCCCCTTTTACAAATATTCATTTTCGAAACAGAAGTTAAATTCCAAGAAATTGGAAAATTTTAGACTTTACGCAAAATTTAATAAAAAACATATTTTGAAAGGAATTTGATTGGTTAGATTAGGTTATTTGAATACTGCAAAGCCGAGGGTTATCTGTCTAAAAGGATGGATACTTTCTGGAGGACGTTTTAAGGGAAAATGACTTTTATTTAGCTTGCACATGAGGAAAACCACGAAAATCAACAATGCAGCCGGCAAGTTCGTCTGAATTCGAACTCGGTTTGAAGTACCAGTATTCAACGATCTTAACTATTCGGCCGCTGGTGAGGAAAATGGATTTCATACGAATGAAATGCTTGAGGTATACACACATATGTTTCTTCACAGTTATGATGCTATAAATCTTAAGCTGGAATTCGTTGATTTAAAAACAAATTGTCTTCCTGTTCTGTCGTTACAAATCCCGTTGCGTAGCGAATTAATATATCATTTAATTCATTATTTCGCATGTAGTTCAGGGTTACAGTAACTAAGTCTAAATATCTGTACTTTTCTAAATATCGTCTGCTAATTAATTGCATTTTCCTCTCTTTCGTTTTTGGCAACTATTGCCTATTATTAGAGGCCTAGGAGATGGCATTTGCAACAGATATGCTAAGGAGCATAGAAGATGATGCTGAATTTCTGAAGCGCATTATGTTCTCCGACGAAGCATCCTTTCATCTTTCTGGCATTCTTAATCGCCATAATGTGCACATATGGGGATCTGAAAACCCCCATGAATACCGTGAGGCACAAAGGGATTCCCCAAAGGTTAATGTGTGGTGTGGACTAATGCACGACCGAGTCATTGGGCCTTTCTTTTTTACAGAAAAGACGGTCTGATCAGTCGTATACTTAGACATGTAGGAAAAGTTCGTATTTCCACAACTAGAAGAGCTTCAGCCACATGCCTTTTTTCAACAAGATGGTGCCCCACCTCATTGGGGTACCACCCGTTCGTAGTTCTTTGAATGACCATTTTACAGGAAGATGGATTGGGCGAGGAGGTCCAATTCCTTGGCCAGCCAGACGCCGCTGGACTTTGGGGATTTGTAAAAGATAACGTTTACAGGAGGAGAGTGCCGATCATTAATGACCTAAAAGTCAGAATTACAACCGCAACAGCCTCTGTAGATGCCGACATGCTTGCCGCTACCTGGCGTGAAATTGAATATCGACGTGATATTCCTCGTGCGACGAAGGGGGCACACGTGGAAATTCATTGACAAGGGTCATGAAACTTTTTGAGGCTATCTAACCATTTATGTTATTAATTTTAATCCATCTTTATTACTTTATGAGTTATTAAACATCAAAATGGGTCCGGGACTTTATAAACACCCTGTATATACGTTTCTCGTATTGAGATAAAACAGCGGTACCTAGAACCCTACAATTTTGAATAACGCAAATCTTCCAGTGTCAATAATGGGCATCTGGAAGCCGTAATATGGAATTCGTTTTATTATCGATTTCATATTTTGTAAAACTTTAACGAATTCTTGGTTAAGAAACTCAATGATTTCAAAGCGAGCAATAGCAACATTGTTTGGGGAGAGGGGAGAAAGAAAAATAAGAAATCTCAAAGGCTTCAGATTTTAAATTACGTCCAAACCCCCATAGCAGAAGACATCCTATTTAAGTCGCAATGTCTCGGGAAACAGGATATCCTGAGGATGTTGATTGTCAGACATCCTGAGGACTTCTTAAATCAACATCCTGAGGATGTCCTGTTCAAGTCGCAATGTCCCGGGATATATGAAGATCTCCTGAGGATGTTGTTTCTCAATTATCTTTACGACTTTATCGTTTATCATCCTGAGGATGCACATACTAAAAACGTCAAGCAGATTGAGGGTTTTTATTCTCAGCCCATCTTAAGATGAGCTGAGATATTCAAATTTCAATTTCATAATACGAAAGCATACACAAGCTCTTTATTTTTCTTTTTAAGAATTGCTTATTGGACTACATTTAGAAAATATATTTATATAGTATCGGGGTTAAACTTGCTATTTTTTTATTAATTTTAATCAATCTTTTCCTGACAGTTTTGTTAATTTGTGGCTGTAAGTAATCTGAAAGGGGCTTTCAATGAATCATCTATTCCTAAAATATTTGCTACATTTATAAATAAAATACACATAAACATTTACATTCGCATAAAATCAATTATCTATATAATTGCTTTCGTCTACTATAAATTATTAAAATCATAGAACTAATTGCTAATCAAACTTTAATTCATTATCTGTGCGTCCACATATGAGTTAAGATTTGACTAACAGTGCAGACGAGAAATATTCTTAAGTATCTAGGGAAAAAATTATTATTTTACAACTAATTCGTATGTTTAGTTTTCGTACTTTTTTTTTCTTAGAAGCATTAAACTGCTCAATTTTTTAAATTTCAAATGCATTTTAAAGCCATATGTTTCTTCAATTGCTGTCAAGGGGATATAGTCAAGCACTTGTAATGATAGCCTCCCCAGCGACTAGAAGGAGTTGAAAGAAAAGCCGGACGGGATATTCATTAAAATCATTGAAAATGCTGTACTTTTTATAGAGGCGGATATCTGAAAATATTAAAATCAAGTAACCTTGCATCACACGCAAATTAAATTATGAGAATCCAAATCTTAATCTATGGATATTCCGCATATAAAAATTCAATTATTATGCTTACACTTATTTTTGTCTTGTTTGTGTTGGCTGTAAGTAAAACTCGAAATATTTTCACATTTTTGTTGTTGTTTCACAGTACCTAGTGATCAGAGCACTTCCTTACAAATTATATGCACGTGTTTTGAGTTTCGTATTGAAAGTCTGTAAATTCTAATTGCTACATAATATATTTTGTAAACATTATTTTAGATATCTTGCTAATATCTTTGAACTCAAACACTATTTACGTTACAGGTTTGCTTAGAAAATCCTTCACGAAGACATTTATCCTACGAACAGATGGCTATGATGTGCTATGGTTTAAATAAATAATCCTTCAGGCTGCAGAGAATTAAACCGCTAAATAATCTTGTAGTTCTCCAGGATCTGAATCTTGTAGTTCGACAAGATTCAGATCCCGGAGAACGAACTGGCTGCGTGAGATTTTTCATGTTCTTTTTCCTTATGTATAGCGTATAAACAAACCAATCTCTCTTAAAAATGGAAACTGGTTAGTGAAGACATTCCTTTCCTTTGTTAGACTGCCCTCGAGTGCTTTGCCACAGACCATGGGCACTTCGGTACGGCAAGCAATCACTGACGACTTTCCCGTCTGTGCGGCACTAATTAGAAATAATGTAGC
>KK120517.1:71165-88520 GCA_000611955.2 Stegodyphus mimosarum | reverse complement strand
CATGCTCTTACTTACATCGAGTTATAAAAGTATTCAATTAAATTCGTCGAAAATTTTAGAGCAAAACTGATTACTGAAAGGATTTAGATCCAAAAATCGTTCCATTAGGTAATTCTTGACATAGAAATAACTGTAAACCGCAGAAGAAAAAAAATACTTTTTGATCTATTACACTATTACATTAGTAATGAATGATGTTTAATGCCGTGCAATAATAAGTAACAAGAATGTTTTTAACCCACGAAATTTTTCTTTACAGACGCTATTAAAAGACAGTCTGCACAAGTTTTAACTTGCTTTAATTTGAATTTATAAACAGAAGAATAATTTTATTGGGCTAAAAAATTCATTACAGTTTCTTCGTTCATTTTCTGGCAAGTTCTTTAATCATGAGACTTAGTCTCTCAAAATGATTGAGGTAAGAAGTAAGTTATTTTTTTACCACTCTGTAATAGGAAAATGAGATTTAAGTATGGAAAGAAGTAACATTAAGTTCTTACTCTCCTCAAACCTCACTTTTCTACGTCAGAAAGCTCTTTATCCATACAAATATCCGGTTTTTCTAAACAAAGCTCCAAAAAAAATACATCCGGCACTCTCCAATCTTATACGTTATGCCGACAATGCTACATGACTCCTCATAATTTAACAATAATTACTGCTTTATAAATTTATTTATAACATCAAGAAAATGCAGTAAACACTTTTCTTCAAAAAAAAAAAAAATAACGAACACAAATTTAAATGCTGTTATAAAAACTAAAAATTAGATAACGGATAAAATAGATGTTCAAATTTAAATTTAAAAAAATTAATATTTAAATTAAACGCATTCTTTTATTTTATGCTATAAATATTTAAATATTAACTTCAATAATAATAATAAACTTCAATTTAAATAATTAAATATGCAATAAATATAAATATGCATTTATTTTATGCTATAAATAGCAATTAAAGTTGAAAATCTTTGTTTCCATTGTTATCAATGTTCGTAAAACTGCCCCTTTTATTTCATTTGGGAAACTGAGCTGTGCTCAGGATGTAACACCTCCGAGCACTTGTTCTGTAGCAGATGCCCCCAGAAGATTGCTCTTTTGTTAACGTTTGTTTGTGGCAGGTTTCCCTTCCCAGTATCCCCTATAAGGGAAACTTGTAGAGAGCAAAGAAAGAAGAAACGGAAAGGTCATCTGAAATAAATCTGAAGTCACTTTCGACGGAGAATGCCTCCAACGGTGTTAATTGCTCCGTAACAGTGATATCCTTGAAAAACCGCACAAAGTACACGTATTTACTTTTTGATTTCCAGAATTCAGCTATTTTGCTGAAGCTTAAACGTTAATTGCCGTCGTTTCAAATTCTGTTCCAGTTAGCAGCTGACTTCACAAACAAGCGTTATAGAACGATTTTCATTGAAAGAGTACGAAAAGTAAGTTTCAAAATTTTCCTTTAGCCTGCGAAAATGATCAGATCTAAAAAAATATCTCATGTATCTAAAAGACAGATTTATAGGAGAATGTATCAACGTATATTACCGGAGTCATCAGAAGATGTAGTAGCATTTAATTATGTAAAAATGCCCGTGTCGAATTTTTGCGCTAGCAAATATCTTTTAAGATCCAGTTCAAAATGCGATTCGGAATATGAAACGCATTTAACTTGTACTTCGACCTATAATGCTTGTTTTGAAGTTGGTAAGACAGGTACTGAATCTATTTCATTCGAACAGAAAAGGGAAATGAAAGATATTTCATACAATGTTTCATCACACTACTTGTTGTGAGAACTCGTTTCTGGAATGAACAGAATGCAGCTTAAAATTCCAAATCAACCAGAACGCTTTGAGTGCATTATAAAAATTCTGACGAATCATAAATGTTTCAACCATTCAACAAATGATACCCGTATACGCGGAGACACTCCTAGGCATTCCTTTATAAAAAGAATGGGGAATGGTAACTATGTATATTTCGGCTTAGAAAATCAAATTAAAAAAGTGCGTAGCCTTCAAATTTTGTCTCAGTTATCTTGTATAGAGATCGTAATAAATATTGATGGTTTATCCATATTCAAATCAAATACTAATTCACTCTGCCCGATTTTGGTGAATATTATTTCTACTAGAAACGTATTTATCGTGGGTGCATATTATGGTAGTGGGTGCATATTGTTCCAAAATGCTAATTCACACACAAAATGGCAGTCGTAAAAACAGGCAGAAATTTCAGATGATTAAAATTAAGGACGTTCTGCCGATTTTGGCCGAAATTAAGGACTTTTAAGGACCAAAAATCGATTCCAAAAAACCTAAGGACTCTTAAGTACCGTACGAACCCTGATTTCATGTCCTAACATCATCCCGTACGCTGTCGAGGTGAGTTAGGTAGGATGTCTTGAGGATATTCTGGGATGTGACATTAAGCACTCAGGAGGATGTGTTTAGGAGGTTTGGGGGATATTACGGGATGTCCTGAGGATGTGCGTTTCTCTCGCGAGCAACATCCTTAGGATATCCTTTTTGTGTCCTATGTGGGAAGGGGCGTTTTTTTTAACATTCTGTGTGTTACCTTTATTTATTAAATACCATGTTTTTCGCACTTAAACCATAAAATTCAGTTCAAGAACAATATCGCAAAATAATTTTAAAATGAGCATATTTTTAGAATTTTTGATACACAGTCTCCCGCGCTGGAGATAAAAATGTTTTTTCTGTACAGCGTTGCCACTGTTCGCTTTGAAATCCTCGGGTTTGTTAATCAAAAATTCGTTAAAGTTTTACAAAATATGATATCGATAATAAAACTAATTCCAAATTTCAAATTTGGGCTTCCATGCCCATATTCGCAGCAAGATTACGTCATCCAAAATTCGATGGCTCTAGGTACCGTCGTTTTATCACAATGTAAGAAACATACATACATTTAAGCACATTCTTCATTGTTTAATTTCTTTAAATATACAGGGCTGCAATATTTGGTGGCAACAATTTGAAAAGTGAACCGACATTTAATGTTTCCGACGCAAAACGCAGAAACGAAAACAATAGTTCTTCAGGGACAAAGCCCCTTTGGAATACAAAAAAAAGTTTTTATCTCCAACGCGCGAGACTGTGCATCGGAAATTCTAAAGATATGCTGTTTTTAAATATTTTATGTTATTGCTGTTGAAGAATTGAATTTTATGACTTCAGTGGGAAGAACATTCTATTTAATAAATAAAGGTAACACCCAAAATGTTAAAAAAAGTCCCTTTGGGCGTGATGTAATATCTTAAAGCTTTCAGATTTTTTTATTATTTTTTTCTAAAATTGATGCTGGTTCTTCCAGTTCATATTACAGCTGAAAAACAAATTTGCACAGTTTAAGTAGCTGTGAATTTGTGTTTTTTTTTCTCAGAATTTAAATAAAAGAAATATATTTTGGCCTCTTGGCCCCTTGCCTCTTGCTTTGCATTTCCGTTTTTGATGAAAAAGCAGTTTCTAAGACCGATAGAATGACCTTTCTATTAAAAGCATTTTCAAATTTAAAATAAAAGCCATTGTGAAGAAAATTACAATAGGTTCTAGAAAACTATTAATCCTTTCTTTTTTATTCACTAACATTTAAACATAAACAGAAGCTGATTTGTAAACAATCGTTATCATCATAGTACACAACAAGCAACCTGGAGAACTGACTACAGACATTTTACGGTAAACTGTCTATTCTGTAAGAAAGGAATAATTATAATAAACTGTTTATACAATTCAATCTCGAAAAAAAGTTTTTCTGGGGGGGGGAGAGAAGTTACTCCCGAAAGGTAACTTTTCTGTCATTTTAATGGTTTAATCAGAATAAAGAAGGAATATAAAAAAAGTTTTTTAAAATATATAACATAATTAATGAAATAAGGGAAGAAAAAAGAAAAAGGGCAAAAACAAAATCTGAAAGGTTTCAGATTTTTAAATTACGCCCAAAGGAGCGTTTTTTAACGTTTTGTGTGTTACCCTTATTTATTAAATATCATGTTCTTCGCACCTAAACCATAAAATTCAGTTCAATAGCAATATCGCAAAATAATTTTATAGTGAGTATATCTTTAGAACTTCCGATACGCAGTTCCACGCGCTTTAGATAAAAAGGTTTTTTTTCTCCGTAAAGTATTGCCATGACTCGCTTTTAAATCGTTTGAGTTTGTTCATCAAAAATTAGCTAAAGTTTTATAAAATATGAAATAGATAATAAAACAAATTCCAAATTCGGGCTTCCAGATATCCATATTCGGGTGGAAACCTACGTTATTCAAAATTGGACAGCTCTAGGTACCGTTGTTTTATCACATTTGGAGAAATATACATACATTACAGAGGCTTTCCCCCCTCCTCGCTCTATTAGATGCTGCAAACAGCAAAATTGTGAGATTTTTAGTTTATTCGTAAACGAAGATTTGTGAAAAAAAATTGTTTCAACATTAAATTTAAAAAGCAATTAATCGAATTATGAAAGGATTGTTCCACTTCTTTGTATTGTCATCTGAAAACAGTATACGTACTAAAAAAAAAAAAAAAAAAAAAAAAAAACTGAAAGATTTCAGATTTTATATTTTTATATTACGTCTAAAGAAGCGTTTTTTAACGTTTTTTGTGTTACCTATATTTATTAAGTATCATGTTGTTCCCACTTAAACCATAAAATTCAGTTCAACAGCAATATCACAAAATATTTAAAAACAGCATATCTTAAGAATTTCCTATACACACTTTCGCCCACTGAAAATAAAAATGCTTTTTTTTTTCGTGCAGTTTTGCTACTGCTCGCTTTGAAATCGTTGAGTTAGTTATTCAATAATTCGTTAAAGATTTACAAAATACGAAATAGATAATAAAAAAAAATCCAAATTTGGACTTCCAAATGCCTATATTCGAGTGCAGGACTACGTTATTCAAAATTGCATGCCTCTAACACCGTTGTTTTTCCACAAGCGAGAAACGTACATACATTCACGCAGATTCTTCATTATTTAATTTCTTTAAATATAATACAGGGCTCTAATGTTTGGTGGTAACAGTTTGAAAAGTGAAACGCCGTTTTATAGTGGACGGTACAAAATGCCTGAACAAAATTATTAGTCCTTCTGGGAAGATTGCCCCTTTGGGCTGATAAAGAAATCTAAATCGAATTTTGAAAAAAATCATATTGTTTTGTTATCATAAAAATAACTAGAAACTTGACTAATTAATACTTTTTATCTATCTGTAAAAAATCCGTCTATAAATAAAGCAAGAAAGGAAATAACATTTATGAAAGGCAGAAGGCTTCTACAGTAAGTTTAAATTCTTTTCAAATTTTCCATGGGTAAGTCTATCTGGAAGCTAAAAAACAGTTCGACGTGTAATGATGTCTAATTTTGAAATTCCAAATGAATCATGTGACTCCATCTTCTGCTTAAAAGTCTGTCGTATATATGTATTTTTAATTGTAGAAAATTACTCGATTAATTTGTTTTTATCATTCTTTCTTTAAAAGAAAGCGAAGTGTTTGCTTTAATCTACGAAAATTTCATAATTTTAAATGTCAAAATCTTAAAATCATAGATGTCAAATAGCGGAAAAAATTGAGCATTTTTCGAAATTCATCCAAAATTCATAAATTAAGTTACAAGTTTATATAAATTTCATTAAAAAAATTTTTTTTCCGCTCTATCCGATGATGCAAAGACTAAAATTCTAAGCTTTTTAGTTTGTTACTAAAAGAAGATACGTGCGAAAAGTCATTTCAATACTAAATTTAAAAGAATCTAAATCGAATTTTGAAAAACTTTCTTCCTCACAATGTAGTGTCATCTGCAGAAAGTGTGCATACGGAATTTGAAATCGATAGCTTATTAGGAAGTAGTTAAAAGACCAATGAAAATTTTTTGTCTGTAGCGACAAACGCCATGAGTGAGCTAAGCTTGTGAAAGCTAGTTTGCGTACTTTTAAATAAGGAGACTAACTAAATAGTAGAGCTCGTATTATCTGGAATTAATTACCTAAACCCTTCTCCTCTTTACAAAGTTATTTAAAATCAAGCTTTTAAGATTTATTTTAATTAACATGCTATTTCATATGTTGAATATTTCCAACATCCAACCAAAAATACAAATTAACCGAGTTTAAATACTGAATGATAAAATACGTATGTTAGAGAAAGTGTATTTTGCAACTGCAGCCATGAGCACTTGAGTTCAAACAAGAAAGAACTGGTACAACTTTCAAAGGCCAAAACAAAAGGCAATTGTGGAGGAAATCGGGGGGGGGGAGAAAGAAAGAAAACATGACCCTAGTTCTTTCATCTGCGAAATTTGTGAAAAATAATGTAAAGTGCAAAATTTCATGCAAATCCTCTTGATAAAGAAGCAGAAAGCAACAGCGTATGCATCTTCAATAAAAGTTAAATGTCCTGCTTCAAAAACATTTTGAAACGCAGACAACGAAACACATTGAACTAATTTCGAGCGATATGGAAGCCCAGGGGAAAATAAAATAAAATAAAAAATAAAAATCTTAAAGCTTTCAGATTTTACGTTACGCCCATTTTTTTAACGTTTTATGTGTTACCTTTATTTATTAAATATCAGATTCTTCTCACTTAAACCATAAAATTTAGTTCAACAGCAATATCGCAAAACAACTTTTACCTTCGTGGTGTAATGGCGACACAATCGGCGCGTAATCGAGAGGTTCAGGGTTCGAGCTCCAGCGACAGCACTGGTCATTTTTTACGTTTCTTGCTCTCAAAATACCTTAATGACTCTATAGTGGTGCCCGAAATAAATTGGTGGATGATGATTCTTCACCACCAGGATTTGGCGAGTGGATCCCTAATCCCCGTCGCCCCATAAAAAGTATATAAGGTATTTTCTCCCTCCTTTCGGCATGCCTTCGTGGTGTAACGGTTAGCACCTTCTGCGCGTATTCGAGAGGTCCAGGGTTCGAGTCCCGGCGAGGGAATTGCACGTTTTCACATCTCCTACTTCGAAAAAACGTAATGTTTCTAAAAATTAAGTTAACGCACAAAAAATTAATATTAAAAGGTGAAAAAAAGAGTTCTTATTAATCAATTTAATAAAACTGAATATTGATGTAATAAACTGATAAAAGAGTGAAAAAAGTATAAAAACCTGTATCAACGCTTCCCTACAAATCATTAAAAAATACGTATATTACTTCAATTTCTACAATTTTGGACACAAGTGTTTAGCGCTGGAAGAGTATTAGTGCAATAATAATTGCTTCAAATGTTCGTAAAATTTTTAAGTTGTATAAATTGCAAGTTAAAAATATTGTTACGGATTTTGTATTTATTTAGCTATTTATTTAGACACGTAATTAAAATTGTTTTATTTTCCCGTGCAACTCAGCGTGTGACAAATTTGAAGAAAAAGCTGTTCACCATAAAGTAAAACCATAAAGACTCTTTACCATAAATTAAAAATACAAGAGTGCGTACATTTAATAAATATGTGGGGTTTTACTTTATTTAATTCAATGTTTAACCCTTTCAACACCAGTTTTTTCTTTAAAAAAAAGTTAAATTAGGGTTTTAGTTGGTCAAATAAAGTAGAAATAGCAATATTCTGCCAAAATAAAAACAAAAATTAACTATAGAGGCTATTATGGGGGTTGCGACATATGTGTCGTACTGGTTGTTTTAGATGGGACGTCTGAGTGGAAGGTGTCTTGGAAATATCTGCCAGACATATATGTCCCGGCAGGTCCGAAAGGGTTAATCTGAGAACCCCACAAACACTAACAAGCGAATAATCGCTTAAGTGTGAACAAACACGTAAGACTTAAGAAGAGTTAACTACCCTTTATTTCTTAGAATAAATACGATCAGTTCCTAACTCGGAACATACACAAAGCCTCTACTTGGGCTTGACCTTTAATGATTATGCAAATTAAACTAAAGCTATCTGAAAGATACAGCCGAAGCTATCAGGATTCTAAGTAATTGGGCCCTAAATATCAATTAAATCGGTGAAGCCAAGCAAAGGCCTAAAGTATGGCCGAGCGTAATATCTAAGAGAGAACGTAGCCAAAAGGCAAAAGCACGCTAGTCAGGAAACTCAGACTCTTTCTCCCGAAGTCGGTGAAACTTCGACTTAAATAGTACTCTTACTCATTTGCATTCACTGCGTTTCTGAAATTACATTCTGGTAGGAAATTGTAAACTGAAACTAGAAAGACAGGAAAGTTGCATAATTTAAAATAACTGTTAATAAAATTAGGATAAACCTTACATATAGATATCTCATATTGTATTGTTTTGCTATCCAGGAAAATCGAGAAAATAGGTCATACCAGAATATTCTCGTGATGATTAAAAAGCTTATAAAAGCTGGATTAAAACATCTCAGCTGAGCTGCTGTTGTTTTAATCGAAACTGTATTATTTACTTAGTGCTGTCATTGATTGTAGCGAATTCGCTGCGAAATCGAATTAACTTTCTCTGTATTTTGAATTGAGTTGTATTCAACGTTTCAGTAGTTCAAAATATAACTGCTGTGACATATTGTGATATTGTACGAATATCTCTGATGAAATGCTTCAGCATTTTGTTTTATTTCTTGTGAAAAGAATAGATTTTATTAACTTTTTATCGGCTTGTGCATTCAATCCATTAGGAACCCGTACGCACGCAATAATATTTTAATCATCTCAGTTTATATAAGGTATTAAAACTAAGTTAAAGATTTCAACTATTAAGGAATATACAGGGGGTTTATAAAGTCCCGGACCCATTTTGATGTTTAATAACTCATAAAATATATAAAAATAGATTAAAATTGATAACATAAATGGTTAGATAGACTCAAAAAGTTTCATGACCCTTGTCAATGAACTTCCACGTGTGCCCCCCTTCGTCGCACGGAGAATATCAAGTCGATATTCAATTTCACGCCAGGTACCGGCAAGCATGTCGGCATCCACAGCGGCTACTGCGGTTGTAATTCTGGCTTTTAGGTCATTCATGTTCGACACTCTCCTCCTGTAAACGTTGTCCTTTACAAATCCCCAAAGGAAAAAGCCCAGCGGCGTTATATCGGGTGATCTGGGTAGCCAAGGAATTAGATCTTCTCGCCCAGTCTATCTACCTGTAAAATGGTCATTCAAAGAACTACGAACGACGGTACCCCAATGAGGTGGTGCACCATCTTGTTGCAAAAAGACACGTGGCTGAAGCTCTTCTAGTTGTGGAAATACGAAGTTTTCCAACATGTCTAAGTATACACGACTGATGAGACCGTCTTTTCTGTAAAAAAGAAAGGCCCAATGAGTCGGTCGTGCATTAGTCCACACCACACATTAACCTTTGGGGAATCCTTTTGTGCCTCACGGTATTCATGGGAGTTGTTGCCATAGTTAATTCATAGTTGCCAAAAACAAAAGAGAGAAAAATGCAATTAATAAGCAGACGATATTTAGAAAAGTACAGAGATTTAGACTGGAAAATGAAATTATCTGAAATGAACCCCACGCGCAGACGATATTTACAAAATTAAAGATATTCAAACCTGAAAAGGAAAATATATAAGTTATTCCATCAATAAATGCCATAAGTTTGTTTATATCTTCATTATTTTATGAGTTATTAAACATCAAAATGGGTGTCCGGGACTGTATTTACAATTTGGTAAACGCCCTGATAACAACACCCTGTATTTACAATTTGGAAAGTCCTTTTTTAAATTTTTTGACACCATTAAAAATTTAATTCGTAATAACTTTCAGCTATTTGCGAGCCCAAAGAACGTTTGCAAGCAATAAATAAAGAAGCAATATTATCTTCTAAAAACAGCTCTGACAAACTTTTTAATATTTTATTATTATTACAATAAATTCCAAATTCACGTAATCGTGTTAAAATACCGCGAATTACGATTATTATAATTTTTATGTAAGATTTCTCTGAAAGATAAAATTCATTTTAAGGTGTCTGCCATCGTAAAGAAATTTTTACTCTTCTTAGGCAATTTAAGTTTACTTACGGGAAAGGGCAACAAATCCTACTTATTAACTCTGGCATCTTTCCTGCTTCGCCGCCAACTGATAGCAAAAATTCATTTCTGAGAAAAGAATTTTTGCTGTTTAATGTGTAGGTGTATTAACCGTCTAGTAAATAGTTTAGGTCACCTTGCCTTAATATTGTTTCCTTCCATTTCCCCAATACATCAGTAGAATTTTTTTAAGGGCAATAGGTATGGAAAGCTGGAAAAGAAATATTAATCTTCCTTTCCTCTCTTTTATGGAGTTCATACCCTGCGGACTTTTACCTTTTTTGTGTCCTCCACGGATGAAAGAACACAGAGGCTTCAATCGCAGCAACTAATAACTTCAAAAACAATAATTACTGCTACGAAGACATGAATGACAGTTTCGTTTGTTCAAAAGATGGACACTTGCCCCATTTAAGGGAATTTAGAAATTCGCAGATCGAAATTCTGCGAATACCTAGGGAATCAGTTTAACAAGTGGACTACACGCGAGTTGCTAATTACGTATTCTACCGTTAGGCATTACACGGAAAGGGAGGGCTGCCCCGTGGAGGTTTTTTTAAGGGAAACTGGCTCCTACTCACGTTACCCATGTGAAAAACAAAACAAAAAAAAAAAGCCCATGCGGCCAGCCCGTTCGCTAGGACTCGAACTCCGGACCGAACTACCAGTGTTCAGCGGCTTTTACCGCGTAGCCGTTGACGAAAACCTACACGCAAGCAAAACTCTACTTTAAACCACCAGCGCTACTATACTATGCGTCAAAGTTTCCGATCGTAGGAGTTTAGAACGAAACATTTTGGGATATGCATTTAGTTTAAAATCTGTCCTCAAGAACGAAGTATCCAAGAAAGGATGTGACATTCGAAAATTGTCTCTTCTTCTCCAAATATTTTTTCTGTAGTTACAAATGGTTGGAACTTTTTGCGTCAAAATTGTTGCCCCAACTCTTTGCAATGTCTTAAAAAAAATAAATAAATAAAATATTACTCTGATGTGAACACCATGTGACTTCCTTGTACGGAATATTAAATTATGCGCATTTTGTATTTCATTTAAAATTATTGGATTGAACTAAATATGCTTCGTCGATAGGGCATAAACCACTATAGAATAAATGCTATCTTTAAAATCCACTATATTTGTTTACCCACTATGACGCTAGGTTCACTTAACAGCGTTACATCTCATTCATTTTCTAACTCACAATGCACTAAAATTATTTATATTATCTAAACAATTATCTAATCGTTGCTACATGTTCTATTCAAATAAATCTAAAACTATGTATAAAAGAAATTAAAAATGCAAACAAACAAAAAGAAACTTTTTCACAGACGATTCAGTATTTCTCATTCAATTAATTCAGTTCTCACTTCGTGACAAGACAAAGATACATAAAAACTCAAAATATATATATTAAAAATTACGAAGTAAATCTTAAACACTTATTTCCTCGAATAAATTCCAGAATGGATTAAGCATGATTTAATTCACAATAATAAAAGAAGGCGTTATCTTTGTTATTGCGAAGCTTCGTTTCTCTAAATTGGCAACAAATGCACTACTCCTAAGTTTCAAATGCAAGCAAATATGCCTGCTTTGTTAACCAAAAATTAAGCTTAGGTGCCCTTAAACAACTTTTTAATTGTTGATAATTCTACAATTATTGCATGCAAGTTAACTAAAGCCATAAGAATCTTAACCGGAAGATAAGAACAACACAATTCAATCATTTTTAAAACAAAAAATGCACAATTTCCAAACATATAAGACTAAAGAAACTGAGCTCACTCAGCGGAGTAACAGAGTGGATCTTAATATAGAGATATTTATATACTTTTGGTGGGGTCGATTGCAACAAAAATAGGAGGTGCACATCTACATGTTATAGCAGTCCTATATACAAAATTTCAACGTTCTGAGGCTACTCGTTTTTGAGTTATGCGAGATGCATATGTACGTACGTACGTACAGACACCATGAAAAATATCTCTTCAGAATCCATTTTAAGTCAGTTTTATAATTTTTGGAGAGAAAAAGAGTCCTTTATTCTGTCCTTACGTACAAATGTCACCCAAAAGCATCGTTAAATTGCATTCCATAGTGATCAAGAATTGACACTTTCGTTGAAATATGGTAACCGAAATTTTTCCCGGATACAATACTTCCTTTTTACTTTGCAAGGTAGTAAAAAGGAAAGAGTTATTTTTAACTGAATCATACAGCAGTGAAGAAGAAACGTGTTGCGAGGCTTACAAAAATTCGAACGGTACCGAAGAGACGAGATTTTTCACAGAGATAATTGAAAACAAAATTACCTCTTCAGATTCTATTTCATATACTAATAAATGTAGTGATAATAAGTGTGGTGCAGATATTATCGATCATATTTTACAGGTATTGGTTCTTTAGGAAGAAAGAAAAGCTGATGCCAAATAAAGCATAATTCAGTTTAGTGAATGGAATGAATTTAGCTGTGGGCAACAATCATTTTCGTTTCTTTCTTTCAACAATCAATAGTCTTATTTTTAAATACCTACTTTACCAAGTAAGTGCTCAAAGAACTGTCATTCGAATTCGGATGACGCGGCCTGATAAGAATTTTTGCCGTCACACAAATACGGGTGACGCGAGCCTCAAAGTGTTAAGGAAATATTATTTTTCCATTTAGAAACTAAAAAATTTGGCCGGAAATAAATAAACGTAACTACATTTATTTATTTCCTAAATTACTCTTTTCTTTAATTTCACAAAAATTCCAAATTTTTGCTAGTAGGTAGGGTAAGTTTAATTACTTCCTTGTACGAAGAAAAAAGGAAGTATTGTAATCGCGAAAAATTTCGGGTATCATATTTCAACGAAAATATCCATTTTGACACCTATCGAATGCAATTTAACAATGTTTTTGTGTGATATCTGAACTTAAGGACAGAATAAAGAAATCTTTTTCTAAAAAAATTATAAAACTGATTTAAAATGCATTCTGAAGAGACTTTTTCATGGCGTATGTACGTGCGTATACACGTACGTACATACCCACATACGCATATGTATGTATGTATGTACCTCACATAACTCAAAAACGAGTAGCCTTAGAACGTTGAAATTCTGTATATAGGACTGCTATAACATGTAGATGTGCACCTTCCTTTTGGGTTGCAACCGGCCGCATATGTATACACAGTCCAGTCACATTAATGTGACCATCTGTCAAAAGCCAGAATAACTACCTTTCGCAGAGCGGACTGCTGCGAGACGTGCAGGAAGAGAGTCACATAGGTCCCTGAAGGTGTTCTCTGGGATGTTGAGCCATGCCGACTCTAATGCCGTGGCCAGCTGCGCTAGATTACGCGGTTGAGGATCCATGGCGCGAACAACTCGATCGAGATGGTCCCACAGATGCTCGATTGGGTTTAAGTCAGGTGAGTTTGCTGGCCAGGGGAGGACGGTAAACTCATCCTGGTGCTCTTCGAACTACGCACGTACACTGGCAGCTGTATGGCACCTCGCATTGTCCTGCTGGAAGATGCCATCATCCTGAGGAAAAACAATGCGCATGTAGGGGTGAACATGGTCCGCAAGGACAGATGCGTACTTGTATTGATCCATTGTGCCTTCCACAATGATCAGTGAACCTAGAGAATGCCAGGAAAACATTCCCCAGACCATAATGCTCCCGCCTCCAGCTTGGACCGTTCCGGCAATGGTTGCAGGGTGGTTCCTTTCAGAGGTTTCACGCCTTATACGCCAACGTCCATCTGTCCGATGGAGCATAAAACGCGATTCATCCGAAAACGCAACCTGTCGCCACTCAGTGGACGTCCAGCTGCTGTACTGGCGTGCAAATTCTAGCCTTCGCCGTCGATGAACAGCAGTCAGCATAGGTGCACGAACCAGGCGTCTGCTTCGGAGGCCCAGACGCAGCAATGTTCGCTGAATAGTACTTTGGGAGACACTTTTGGTAGCCCCTTGGTTCATTTTGGTGGTCAGTTGCTCAACGGTAGCCCGTCTATCTGCCCGAACGCATCTCCGCAACCGTCGTTCGCCTCTGTCATCTATGGCCCGTGGTGCACCACATTTGCCACGTCGCTGATTTTGGACAGTCCCATTTTGCCATGCACGGTACACTTTTACCACGGCGGCACGCGAACAGTTCACAAACTCAGCCGTTTCGGAAATGCTTCCACCCTTGGCCCGAAAGCCAATGATCATGCCCTTTTGGAAGTCGGATAAATCGCTTCGTTTCTGCATTACGCCAACGATTGAAATGTTTTCCGAAGCCCTCACACACCCTTTATATACGCTCAACTGCACTGTGCTGCCACCTGCCTTCTGTGATTGGTTATTTAACTCCGACATGGAAAGTACGTGGTGGTCACATTAATGTGACTGGATTGTGTATATATATTCACTCTGAGACTCGGCTCGGTGAGGTCAGTTTCTTTATTCTTATATGTTGGTAAATTGTGTGCATATTTTGCTTTAAAAATGATTGAATTATGTTGTTCTTATCTTCCGGTTCAGGTTTTTATGCCTTTAGTTAATCTGCATGAAAGTTTTGTAGAATTATGAACATTTTAAAACGTATTTAAGCTCGGCTAAGCCTAATCATTTTTCTCATGGCGGGCCTATTCGTTTACATCTGAACGAATCTGTTAGAATTATCAACAATTTAAAAGTTGTTTAAGTGCCGGCTAAGCCTAATTACTTTTACCATAGCTGCCATTTTTGTTTACATTTGAAACTTAGCAGAATAGTGGATTTGTTGCCGATCTAGAGAAACTAAGCTTCGCAAAAACAAAGATAATGCCTTATTTTATTACTGCGAATTAAATCATGGTTAATCGATGTTGGAATTTATTCCAGGAGATAAATGTTTAAGATTTACTTCGTAATTTTTAATATAGATATTTTGGGTTTTTATGCATTTTTGCCTTGTTGTGAAGTGAGAACTGAATTAATTGAATGAAAAATACTGAATCGTCTGCGGAAAAACTGTTTTCTCTCCCCCCTTTTTTTTGTTTAATTTTGTTTATGCATCGTTTTAAATTTATTATAGTATTTGAATTGAACATGCCGCAACGATTAGGTAATTCTTCAGAGGATACGCATACTTTTAGTGCTTTCTGAGTTATAAAATGAATGAGATGTAACGCTGTTAAGTGAACCTAGCGCCAGAGTGTCGCTATGGTAAACAAATATAGTGAATCTTAAAGAGTACATTTATTCTATTGTGGTTTATGCTCTACTGACGAAGTAGATTTAATTCAATCCCATAAGTAGAAATGAAATGTAAATTGCGTATAATTTAATATTACACACAAGGAAGTAATGTGGTATATACATCAGTTTTTTTAACGTTGTAGAGTCGTTAGGTTATTTTGAAGCAAAAGACATGAAAAACGAGCAATGCCCTCGAACCTAGAACTCTCGAATACGCGCCTACTTGTGCTACCGTTATAGCACGAAGGCATGCAGAAAGGAGGGAGAAAATACATTATATACTCCCCTTTTAAAGGGCGACTGGGGATTTGGTCATCCAATAGCCAAATCCTGATGATAAAGAATCACCATCCATCACCTTTTAGTTCGGGTGCCAGTGTAGAGTCATTAGGTTATTTTGAAGCAGAAGACATGAAAAATGAGCAACTCAAACCTTGAGCTCACGGATAAGTGCCGAGTGCGCTACCATTACACCACAAAGGCATTGAGAAATGACGGAGAAAGTAATTTATAACTTGATTAAATTAAAGAAGGGTTTTATTTTATTTCATAATAGTGTTTGTTTAAATAAAATTGTCTTATCTCTGTTGGCAAACTTGATTCTTCTCGAATTTTTAATTGAGAATAGCAGATAGACTCTAAATGTGCAATTCTCGACAACTTCGACAACTTTAAATCGAACCATTCTTTGTTGCTGGGGGGGAAAAAAAAGTGTACACAAATTTACTTCTAAAATAGCTTTCAATTACAAAGTCCTTAAAACTTTAATTGCGTTCTATTTCTCACTTAAAAGTAGATCTTTACGACCATTTGCGAGACAATAATGATTTTCAGATTGAACATTTGCAAACGTTGCGCCGTAAACCAGGCGTTCTGTGAACTCTGTGAACGAACAACACGAAAAGAGGTCCATAATAAGGGGTTTCGCTTGTCTTTTTCACTTGGGTTTTTCCATTTCCAATATCAAAATGACTAAAGATGTCAAAAATATTCTAATTATGGAAATACCAAGATAGAAACGTGAAAACGAGTTTAAAAAAATTCATTAGTGACCTCTAAGAAAGGTTTAGGGGCACTTCCGCATTCCGGGTACATCGAAATCACATTTCCGCACATTTCCGCACAAAGAAGGAGTCATGAATGCGTTGGTAATTACTAGTTTGTCTAATTTAGGAGAATTTCCCGACAAAACCGTCCTCATCGATTATCATTCAATATACTTGGATAATTAAATTGACTTTGATAATTAATTTTTCTTTTGTAAAATTTCAAGATATCGGAATGTATAAATACAGTTATAATATACAGTTATATAGTTATAATAAAATAAATTTTTACTTGCTTCTACGAAGTTAAGGAAGTATTGTAATCGCGAAAAATGTCGGGTATTATATTTCAATGAAAATATACATTTTGACCGCTATCGAAAGCAATTTAACGATGTTTTTGCGTGACATCTGTACGTAAGGTCAGAATAAAGCACATTTTTCTCTAAAACGAATTATAAAACTGATTTTAAATGCATTAAAAAGTATATAAATAGATACATACATACCCACTCTGTTACTCGACTCGGTGAGCTCAGTTTTTTTATTTTTATTGTATTTATTTATTTTCCCTTTTTGGTTATAATCAGCCGCACCAAAAGTATATATATACGTTTTTATTACAAATTATATATTTATATAATGTATTATTGGAAAAGGTATTTATATACCATCTTCGTTGGTAAAGTGCGCATTTTTTGCTTTAAAAAAATTGAATTGTGTTGTTCTCATGTTCCAGTAAAGTTTTTTATGCCTTTAGTTAATTTGCATGTAATAGTTGTAAAATTATCAACAATTTAAAAGTTGTTTAAGAGCAGCCATATTTGTTTACATTTGAAACTCTTAGTAGAATAGTGAATTAAGTCAGTTTGTTCACCAACTTCAGTGTCGTTTTGCAGAATGCGACCAGAAGTAAACTTTCAATTTGGTGCACCGAAAAATCTGTCTTTCTGCCCGCTGATCGAATTGACTTTTTTTTTTTTGCGCAGAAACTCTAATTTGAATTACAAAATTTTTTAAATCGTTTTAACTCTATTCGGTGTTTTACCACATTTTTTCAATTTTT
>KK120517.1:56498-71104 GCA_000611955.2 Stegodyphus mimosarum | reverse complement strand
AGTTTTTTTTTTTTTTTTTTGCCTTACCGCGAAGCGAGAACTTAATTAATTGAACGAGAAATATATCTCCAATTAAATGAAATGCAGCAAAAATGTGTATAATTTAATAGGCCGTACAAGGAAGTCTTGGGGCGCACACATCAGATTTTTAATAACATTATTGTGAATGTGTGGACGTGCATTTGTGTAAAATATGATAAATACCTCAAGTAAGTCTTGCAACCATTTTTAATTTCCCCTCACCTTTTATCCAGGCTTCGAACAGGCAGCAAAATGTTGTCGTATTTAAAAATTATTTATGGGTTTTTCTCTTCGTCATTCGAACAAAAATTTATTTATTTACTTTTGAAATCATGAGCCAATTAGTTCCTTGTGATCAAAGCCAAAATCATTAACTATAACCTTACATTTGTGATTGCATATTATTACTTATATTCGAGTTTTGAGATGAATACCATAATTTTTAGGCACATTTCACATTGTTCGTTACCTGTAAGTCAACTATGTCGTTACCTGTAAGTCAACCCCCGATCTTCTTATCGTCTGACTATCATTTTGTCCAGCTGTTTTCTAGAAAAACGCAAATATGCGCAATCGGTTTGGTTGTCGTTGTATTCTGGACCTTTTTTGCAAGTTTTCTGATTTTCAGACGCGGTCTTTGCATACATTTGCTGAGTTTGTGATATAAGGTATTTCTCCCGCCTTCTTAGCATGCGTTCGTGGTGTAATAGTCAGCACACTTGGCGCGTATTCGAGAGGTCCGCGAATTACAAGATTTAATATCTAGGCATAATTTAAGTCGAAGAATCAAAATAATAAAAAAATTGGCATCCATTTCAGAAAAAGTCCGATTTTGCGTCAAAACACCTACATTAGAATAATGTTATATATAAATCTAATACATATCCTAAGTCGCGCTTTTGAGACATGAAAAAAGTAGTTTGAATTTTTTGTATGCATGAATTTTTAGAAAGACTCTACTGAATATGTTTCTGACATCAAAAGGGCAATCCTTTTGCAAATAAAATAAAAGATCGATTTCTTCGACTGTTAAAAAAAAATTTTTTTTTAGGTAATAAAGAACACATTGTTTACCTGTGTTTATCCTTTTTATCTGAACAATTAAAGACGGCAGTATTTGAGAAGTAAGACTGCCATTAAAGAAATACAGTTGTTGATGCTATGCGTATAAAGAACAAATGAAATGTTAACATCGCCGTTGGTGTTAATAATATTGTAGGGATTTAGCGCATTCCTTCCTGCATCCTCTTATACTGTAAATATAAGTGCATCCAGCTAATAATTGATGGTTCGAATCGAGGTCACAGAACAGTTAAATTTTCAAGTTTTCTGTTGCTAAATATCTGATAATCTATGTAAGTCCTTATGATGTTTTAGATGTCAGACACTTCATAAACTTTCTATATCACCTGGCATTACCGTTTACAAAATATTCACTTGAGAACAGCCTTTTCGTTGAATGCAAATGGCCGTTGGGGAGAGGGAATCATGTAAGCCGTTGGAGCGGGGACCAATGGGGCGGAGCAGTGCAAATGATTAGCTCATTAGAGAAATAACTATTTTATTGCCATTTTAAAAATTTGTACTTGAATCCTAGGACAGCTACTGTGCTTAGAACATACACTGGTTATCATAAATTAAGGAAAAATCACAAAAATAGCGATAACTCCCTGTAAAATAAGCCAAACCGTGTAAAATTTGAATATGTTGCCAAGTAAGAGTAGTTGCGTAAAACTGCAATATGCGAATTAGTGGCGCTGCACTCGGAATACGTCATCTGCGAGGAGCATAAAAGTCCATGTTTGAGAGCAAGCCCGCATATTTCACTGTGATAGTGACATCAGAAATCTGAGATAACCAATTAGTAACAATGACCTCCAGGCATCATTTGCCTGCAGAACTACGATGGAGAGCCATTGGGAGACTAGAGGCAGGACAAAGTCAAACAGAAGTAGCCGGATGGCTAAATCTGAGTCCTTCTGTGGTTCATAGACTTTGGAGGCAATTTTAAACCACAGATTCGGCATCTAAGAGGTTCAGCCAAGGACGGCCAACTGCTACGACGAGCGCCGATGACCGATATTTGACATTATGTGCACGCAGGAATAGAACCGCTACTCCGACTCTTTTTAGATCCTCCCTTGCTGCAGCCACCGAAATGTTGGCGTCAACGTCAACTGTGAGTAGAAGGCTTCACGCACAGTTGAAGGTGGTCTGTATGTGAGGCGACCAGCCATTTGCGTGCCGCTCACGTCACGCCATAGGAGGGAGCGTTTGCAGTGAGCACGACAACATGTCCACTGGACGCCTGAACAATGGAGGGCTGTTCTCTTTACGGATGAGTCCAAGTTTAGTCTAGAAAGTGATAGTAGGCATTATTTGATATGGAGAGAACCTGGTACCCGTTATCATCCGTCAAACATCCGTGAAAGAGATGCGTACGGAAGAGGCAGGGTCTGTGCTTGGGGTGGCATTTCTTTTTGTAGACGCACAGACCTCCATGTCTTTCCAAGAGGAACCGTGAATGCTCAGGTTTATAGAAATGGCATCCGTGATGCTTATGTGCGCCCATATGCCGAGGCCAATAGGGGATGCTTTCCTGTTACAGTACGATAACGCAAGACCACACAGGGCTTGCATCGTAGATGATTATCTTCAACAGGAAACAATTATGCCCATGGAGTGGCCAGCTCGACCCCCGGACTTGAATCCTATTGAGCACGTGTGGGATGCTTTAGGGAGACGTTTAGCTGCTCTCAGTCCGCCTCCTCGGACCCTTGCTGCGCTTGCAACTACTTTGCAAGAGCAATGGCTCTCGCTTCCTATGGAACTGATAGACTGCATAATTGAAAGCATCACACATCGCTGAATGAATGAATCGCTGACACACGCTCACATTGCTTCTAGAGGCGATCCTATTCCATATTGAAGGTACTTTTCCTATAGCAAACTGACTCCTTCGATTTGTTCATTTTATACATGTGCTAATTTCTATACTACCATAATTGTCTGGTAATTTCTTTTTATGTTATTTGATACCTTACTATGTGTTGTATATTGTGGGTAAGTTTCATAAAATTCTACATGTAACTTTTTCAGTAATCGTGATTTTTGTGATTTTTTCTTAATTTGGGATAACAAGTGTAGTTTAAGTGCATCATAAAGGCAGCCAAATAGTTTCAACCTGAAAATCGCGTTCATCTTACAATCTACGTAGAATATGTAAATTAAGAACTGTCATAAAATTTGAAGAACTAATAAATTTATTGTGGCAGATATAATCTTCATTTAGTCAAGGAAACCTCATAGACATGGCCATTTTCTCTATATAACATAAATTAAATGATTAAATAGGTTTGGAAGAAAAGTATTGAGGATTTTGCTTCGTTAAAAGCAAGAAAAATTTAATTATAAATATGCTCGAAAGGCTTGTGAAATAATTTTTACATCAGGTACATTGCCGTATTCCACTTCAGTGTTATTTATCATTTATCAAAAAGGATGCTTTTGATTTCATTTCAAATAGAAATCATTAATCATTATACATATTTAATTTTTTGGGATATATATAAAGGTATAATTAAATATTTTGCTAGAATTATGGTATTATAATTTTAAATTATTTCTTTAAATGAATGCAAATTAAACAGATGTAGTTAGTTTATATTATATTATACGTATATATATATACTATATTTAAGATAAAAATATGCAAATCAACTTTACAGTTTAATTTAGGAATAGCCTTTTAATTACTCATCTTGAATTTGGGTATTTCCTCACTATTCTCACAATCGTAATAACTTTTCTGGACTGCGCCATTTCTAGATTATCTATGTTACATGGCTTGCGTAATGCTGATGATGTAGCTAATTCGGAACTTGAATTCAAAATTTTAAAAACTGAAACCTTTCTAACCTAAACCAAAACCCTCTCTTGATGAGCTTCCATATTAGAAAATTGCACAGTAAATGTTCTCGAATAGGCACGATTAGAATGCCAATTGAATTGGGTCCATATGTGTCAATTGAATACGTACTCTTCCTTGGCTGTCGAGGTTTTTGCTGTTCATTAGGGATTTAGCATTCTATGCAATCAGAATTCTTCCTCTTCGATATGGACTACGTGCTGCGCTATCAGTATTTCTACTTCTCAGTGTTCCTACATAGTGCTTAAAATTATTATTGAAGTCAAATTTCTACGACTTTCAGAGAAATACCAGATTCAGTCAAAATTTTACGACGATAATTTTTTAATTGTTCAAAAGTTAATTTTACGTTTTGTGTTTTCAAAATTATATCTCTCATATTTTGCTGCTCTAATGCTTTTTCTGCCACTCTGCTATTCCAGACTTTATTTTGAAGGGGGGGGGGAATAAGTAAGATATAACAGAATACGATAGCTGCTGTAAGAATAATTGGCGACCTCAAAATTAACTATTCTAGGTTTGGTTCTCTCTCTCTAAATTCATCTGTTCACCCAAATTCGAGATCTTTCCATGTTACGTAATATTTTAGTGCAGGTGCCTCCTGCGCAATCGCTAAAGTATAAACCAAAACTTTTTTAACAAGGAACTGAAGCTATTAACTGCCTCCCTTCTTCCTCAGAATTGTAGCGTCACATTTTCCTAAGCTTTCTTCCTAGCCAGATCCTTTACTCCTATGCTTAATCATCTAAAATGACGTCGAACTTTAAAACCCGCGTAGATGGAAATTATTGAATTCAACTATGATTAAAAAATATCTTGTCCACAAAACAATGATATGACATGCGTAAAAAATAAAGACGGTAATTCTTGAATTCAGTTTTATTAACGTCTTATTCCTGTCTTTTCCACCCAGCCGTGTCTACAGCCAAATGTTAAAAGTACCAGATTCATGACTGCGCACTTAGGATATTACATATACATGGTGTTTATAAAGTCCCGGACCCATTTGAATATTTAATAACTCATAAAATAATAAAGATAGATTAAAATTAATAACATAAATGGTTAGATAGACTCAAAAAGTTTCATGACCCTTGTCAATGAACTTCCACGTGTGCCCCCTTCGTCGCACGGAGAATGTCAAGTCGATATTCAATTTCACGCCAGGTACCGGCAAGCATGTCGGCACCCACAGAGGCTATTGCGGTTGTCATTCTGGCTTTTAGGTCATCCATGTTCGACACTCTCCTCCTGTAAACGTGGTCCTTTACAAATCCCCAAAGGAAAAAGCCCAGCGGCGTTATATCAGGTGATCTGGGAGGCCAAAGAATTGGACCTCCTCGTCCAATCCATCTACCTGTAAAATGGTCATTCAAAGAACTACGAACGATGGTACCCCAATGAGGTGGTGCACCATCTTGTTGCAAAAAGACATGTGGCTGAAGCTCTTCTAGTTGTGGAAATACGAAGTTTTCCAACATGTCTAAGTACACGACTGATGAGACCGTCTTTTCTGTAAAAAAGAAAGGCCCAATGACTCGGTCGTGCATTAGTCCACAACACATTAAGCTTTGGGGAATCCCTTTGTGTCTCATGGTATGCATGGGGATTCATGTAAACAAAAAAAGAAAAATGCAATTAATAAGCAGACGATATCTAGAAAAGTACAGATATTTAGACTGGCAAATGAAATTATCTGAAATGAACCACACGCGCAGACGATATTTAAGTAAAGATATTCAACCCTGAAAAGGAAAATATATAAGTTATTCATCAATAAATGCCATAAGTTTATTTATATCTTCCTTATTTTATGAGTTATTAAACATTAAAATGGGTCCGGGACTTTATAAACACCCTGTATATATGCTACCGGCAAAGTTTGAAATCCGGCATTCTATAGAATGCCTAGACATTGTATATAATGCCTAAAACTAGCCAGCAATGTATGAAACGATTCATATTTCATACATTTCCTAGCCATTCTATAGAAAGCCAAATGACAAACCGGCAAAGTGTGAAATACATTTCCGATTCATTTCGAAGAACCGAAACTACTTACCAGAAGTTAATAAATGATGTGAAAAAGCCAAAATGACTACTAAGAAGGAACCGCGGGACTACTGGTTACTGAAGCGCTAGGATGTGTTGTGTGTAGAAAAGAAAAGTACATTCATTTATCCTACTAAAGAAAGCTTCAGTACCATACAGTATTACGTTATGGATGCTGGGTTATTTCCAGTACTTCATGAAAACTCGTTTGAGTACTGGACATGGGCGACGTGATGGAATGTTGAAAGAACTTACAACCAAATACAAAAATGTTTACAGATAATGATATTAAACTGTACAACCAACCGTTGCGAGCACTGCCAGAAAAAAGCAAGAAGGTATTAAAAAGGGCATTGTTTTGAAACTTATGATTGGTTTTGAATATAATTTCCGTTGTCGGGTAGATTTTCCTGGTCTCAGCCAGATAGAAAATGCAGATTTATTATGTTGTATCAAAAATTATCTCACAATTTTTTTTACGTATTTCGAATAATAGTTTTTTAATGGCACTCTTTCATTAACCTTTCAAAATAAAATTTGCATTTTTGTGAAATGAACGTCTTTTAAATAATAGCCTTACCATAAACTTTTTTCATACTTTACCTAAACAGCATCTGTCATTCTATAGAATGCCTAGGTATTCCTTTTCAGGGTTGAAGTATATATAATGCCTAGGGAAATTATGTAATAATTCTCATATTTCACGCTTTGCCTAAAAACATCCGGCATTCTATACAATGCCTAGGCATTCTATAGAATGCGGGCATTTCATAATTTGCCAGTAACATTATCAGGACTACTGTTTCTTTTAATTGATTTTGCAAACATGACTGGAGTCCTGAGTACGAACAGGGAGCTTAATAAAAGCTATGTTCGTGCGTGTGTAGAAGATACAACAAAGATAAGAAGGGTTCAAATTCCTCTTTATTTCCTTATCGATTTTACAAACATTCCCGCACTTCGGGATACAAAGACCAACCACTTGTGGCCTGACCGTAAAAGAATATAAGACAACTAACTAACTAAAATTTAAATAAGAGCTAACTTTTAATATTTTACACAGATTACTAGCACTAAGACTGGCCTTTTAAATGACTACGTCTATAGTACGCAAACTGCGGAAAACTACAATACGTCTTTGACTTTCAAGAGGATTAAACTTCTGGCCTTAAAGGCGGACAGTAACTGATGGCAAGCTCGCGTGAAGACTCGTAGCAAAAGAAAGCTCTCTTTCCTTCTTTCTATTTTCTCGGCAAAAAGCCACAACTTAAATACTTAAGCGTTAATAAGCACAATTTGCATAAACATATTCACGCGTTCATTCTGGCCGGAAGTGGAAAAAAAGAGATGATAGTAAAGTTTTAAAATAAAATAAACGTTAGTGAACTTATCCTTACAACATTATTTGCCTTTTTCTTAGAAAATATTTTCAAATATATATCCCCAGAAATACAGGACATATTGCATCGTATACAGGGGAGCGCATTGACCTGTTTGCCCTCAGACGAAAAAGTATGTACTCACGCATCTGATGACAGGCGCCCGTTTTGTGTTTTGTTGTCAGCAGTTTCTTAATCCTTTTAAACCTAAACATGACATATAAAGTTATTATTTGCTTCCCAAATTCAATAAGTCACTTCGATGATGAATTATGAAGAGTTATATTTTTTACAATTACTTTATATTTTCTGCATTATTGAGAAGAAGTTGTCAAACATCGAGCGAGAACAAAATCGTTCCTTCATCAGTGGGTGCTAGTGATCCTATTTTACTTCCCTCCTTCCTTCCCATACCGTTTGGAAGTTAAGCTGAACTCCAATTAAAGCACAGTGAGGAGGACTTCAGGCGTGTCTCTTTTCTCACGCTCCTTGGCGATGCCCCTCCGCCAAGTACGACGTAATATGTGTAAGAGAAATAAAGGAAGACGGATTTCTAGCTCATTTATAACGTGTGCACATTGCATTAAGAGGTGCGGGTGTGTATGAGTTCGCAGTTCGAGGTTCAACAGAAATAATTAATATCAGCTTCTTTCTTAGTTGCGGACATAGTTCATGGAATCTTCTGCCGCAATCCGCCCATCTTTAAACAAATAGAGGTAGAAAAAAGTGCACGGAGAAGTCCTATCTAAAAAAAGAATAGGTTCCCTATGATACCAAATTTACCATTTCGCCAAACGTTTCCTTGTATTCATGTTATTTCTTTTAGGCACTATTCTGTTACTAAAAAATTGCAAAAGCTTTAAGTTTTCAGTTCCGTGTATTTCCTGAAAATGACATAAAAACTATAACTTTCCTTTAATTCGTTTAATTTAATTTTTCTTAGACATTCCTCTTCACCTCACAATGTTAAAAACTGATTAAAACGCTATCTAACGTTATAAGGTATTTCTTCCGCTTTCTCGGCATGCCTTGGTGGTGTAGTGGTCAGCACGTTCGACGCGTATTCGAGAGGTCCTTGATTCGAGTCCCCGCGAAGCACTGCTCATTTTTCATCACTCCTGCTTTCAAAAAACCTAATGCCTCCAGAATGTTAATCAAAATAAACTTATCAGCACGGCTGGATTCCCCTACAACTGCTCAAAATTTCCATTACTGCTGTTTAAACTCCTGCCTTTCATACCTTTTAAAGTGTTTATGCCTTTTAAAGTGTTCTTATGAGACCGTTTATCCTTTCATAACTAGCAATATCGCAGCGTATAATATAGAATTTTTAAGGTTTTAAATAAAATATAGTAAAAGTACTCAATATAAATTAAACATACCTTCATACTGTACAGACATTAGGCTATTTAGAAGTAGGAGTAGATGAAAAATATGCAGTGCCCTCCCCGAGACTCGAACGACGGACCTTTTGAATAGGGGCCGAGAGTGCTGGCCATTACCCCACGAAGGTATGAAGAAAGGAGGGGGAAAATACTATACACTCCCCCTTTTAAAGGGCGACTGGATATTAGGGGACCCAGTCTCCAAATCCGTGGAGAATCATCATTTACCACCTTTTTTAATTCGGGCGCCACTGTAGAGACATTAGGTATTTTTTGAAAGCAGGAAAGATGAAAAATGAGCGATGCCGTCACCAGGACTCGAGCCACGGACCTCTCGAATACGCTTCGAGAGTGCTGACCATTACACCACGAAGGCATGCTAAAAAGACGGGAGAAACACCTTATAACACATTTTATACACTCACTTCCAAACGTAAGCACGGAGAGGAAAATGCTAATTTCCGGAAGCCAATCAGAATCGAAGAGGATGCAATTCGCTGCAGAGGTAGACGGAAATATGCAAATATGTTAGGTAACAGCCAATCGCGCTTTCATGTCACGAAATATGCAAAAAAGGCTGTCTTATAAGAGGCCAGCTTCATGAAGGGTTACAGAAGTTGATTGTAAGTGCTGATAGACGGTGTTTCAAACTTTCGTACAATTTGTTTTCCAGACATACGTGTTTCTATGACTTCCACAAGACGAATGGAAGATTCTGAGAGCTGGCGTGCTCTGGGGCGCATTGAAGCAGGACAGTCGATCACAGATGTTGCTCTTTTCTTCGGCGTTCATCGTTCTGTAATTTCACGTTTATGGAAAAAATTACAAACCACACAGACAGTTGTCCGAAGGCTCGTAGCCGGTCGCCCAAGGGTTACAACCCTCGCGGAAGATCGATATATTGCTATTGTAGCCAAGTGGAATCGCAGAGCGACCTCCGCACGTGTGACATCTATGGTTACAGCATCCATTGGTAAGGCGATATCTGCAGCTACTGTACGCCGAAGATTACATATGAGTGGACTGTACGTCCGGGTACCTCGAGTTTGTGTTCCTCTATCCGTCCAATTAAGACGCCTACGATTACAGTGGTGCCGGAAACATGTCATTTGGAATGTGTCTGACTGGGGCAATGTCATGTTTACTGATGACTCAGGATTTGCTCTGGAGCGAGATAACAAGCGTATAAGGATATGGCGTGAACAACGAACACGGAATCAGTCCCAAAACATCACCGAACATCACGCATTCCGAGGCGGAAGCATTATGGTGTGGCAGGGATTTCATTAGGATATCGCACCGACCTGCACATCTTTAAACGGCGTTCTCTCACGGCTGTCCGGTATCGAGATGAAGTCCTAGAACCCATTGTGAGATTGTATGCTATAGCACTTGGCCCTACTTTTGCTTTAATGGACGATAACGCATGTCCCCATAGAGCTGACATCGTCGATGACTACTTGGAGAGTGAAGGGATTGCGCGTATGGCGTGGCCAGCATAGTCGCCCGATCTTAATCCCATTGAATATCTTTGGGATGGTCAGGACAGTGCTGTATCTTCAAGTTTCCTACCTCTAGCCATTCTTATTGAGCTGGAAACTGCTCTACAAGAAGAATGGCGGTTGCTTAATTCTGCGGTGGTTGACCACCTAATGGAAAGCATGGTCACAAAGTGTAAACTTTGTATAGAGATGAGGGGGGATCACATACGCTATTAATATCCTTTTTTCCATTTTATGCTGTTTATTTTCACTTTATACATAGTTCTGTTTAAGTCTCCAGTATGTCATTATCTGATAACTTACAAAAATTTAATATTGTTTTCATTTCTGTACATAATTATTGATTTTGTTTTATGCATAAATATATATGCTACTTTCCTGCGAATTTTTTGTCAATTAAAGCAGTATTTGTTGTGTTTTTGCATTTTACATCTTCGTGCTTAACTTTTGGAAGTGAGTGTAATTTGTATTACAACGAACTCGATTCATTTACTATAAGCAGAACTTTCATATAAAACTCGCTTTTAAAATTATAATTAATATAACATTACCGTCAAAGTAACTAGAAATTACACTTCGAAAACAAGACTGAAGCTGCAGTGTTCTGTAAAACCAATGATATCTTTGCTTAGAAATTTAGCGTTTGCATCTGGAGAAAGCGAATCTTTTCTTTCTGTAACTTTCATTGCTTAGATGAAATTAATTGCAATAATTTGTCCATCTGGAATAATGCCACAAACTTACTGTTGTGTTCTAGTAATTTCTGGATGACCTTTCAATGAAAGTTAAAGCCTAGATACTATTAGTAATATATTGAGTATCGTACAACAATTAGTGCATGATATTAGTAAATAACTCACATAGCTTTGAAGACATCATAGAAAAATTCTCCTAAAACAGGTACAAATTTCTTATCTCTTATTCCAAAATCTGTATGAAGATAAGGAAATTGAGAGAGAAATATTTGAAGTACACTGTGAAAATAATTCATTAAAGCGCATGAAGTAACATTCAATGTAATAAATTCCCGCAGTGAAGACAAAATAAGTTAAAGCGTAATGTGGATACGAACCAATTTTTTTTAGAAAGTGCTCTACACAGGCTTCCTTTTCCTTAGGCACATAGCCAGGTCTTGCTTTAGCGTAATCAAACGAACCAAACCCAAAAAAGTTAAGAATGTTAAAAAGCGCAGCTGATTTTCTATAGGTCTCGGTGGAAAGTTAGAAGTCAGAAATTTTAAGATCATTTGTCATACTCCGGATAGTGAATCAGATTTAGAATTGGTACTATTATGAAAACTAACAGCTAAGTATGTTCCTTCACAAGTCTTTTATCAAGAAATAACATCAAACTAAATATTTAACTCTAGCTTAGTAGCTCTAACAGAGCTAGAGTTAGTTCATGTAAAAATAAAAAATAAATAAATAAATATATATTTGTGTATATATATATATACATATATGTCATAATTTCGAAGCACAGTCGAAATGGCAGAGCGGTAAGATAAGAGATAAAAGATAAAAAGATAAAGAGTTGATACCAAACTAAATTCAGTCAAGTATAATCTTTATTTGCAGATTTGCAGGCACATTAAAATAATTCCTTGTAGACAATATACTCTTTAATCATAGGAATTACGATAATTTCTTACATGCACAGATAAAAAGGTGCGACGTCATTTCAGGCAAATAAGCCGCAACATGGAAAAATAGCGTGTTGTTAGCATGAAGACGTAAGCCAAAGAGAACGCAGCAGTTGAAAGGAAGACGGGAGGAAGTGATAGTTTAGTTCGAGTTAGAGAAAGTTTTGGTTTACAAATATTTGATTGGGCAGGAGGTATCTGGAATAAAACGTTACGTAATTTGGAATGATCTCGAATTTGGGAGAAAGGATGAATTTAGAAGGAGAGCACCAAATTTAGAATGCTAATTTTGAGGTCGCCAATTGTTTTTTAAAGCAGCTATCATATTTTACTACATCTTACACACACACACACACACACACACATATATATATATACTGGTGAACAGTTGCTAAGAACAGATCACAAAGGGCTGTATAGACAAGTAAAAATGTAAGTGCGGTTGGATGCCAAGCGAAATAAAATAAAGTCAGAATTCTGGCACATAACAATAAAGATCATTTATTGTGCTCTAAAATCGAGAAAGCTTTGAAAAGTGTTCAAGATATCAGAACTTGTATTTCTTTTTATCTGTTGGCGAACATGACGTGTCCTGACTGGACACTGAGTTTGACTGCAAACTATGTCCTGTGCAGTGTAGCAAAGACGACAAGATGAGAAGGGTTGAAATTACCCTTTATTTTCACGATATTACAGGCGCTTCCGCACTTCGGGATACAAAGACCAACGACTTGTGGTCTGAACGTAAAAATATAAGACTACTAACTAACTAAAATTTAAATAAGAGCTGACTTCTTTATATTTCACACAAATGACGAACACTAAAATTTATGATGACTAACAATAAAATTTAAATAAGAGCTAACTTTTAATATTTTACACAGATGACTAACACTAAAACTGGCCTTTTAAATTACTTCGTCTGTATTACGCAAACTGCGGAAAACTACAATACGTCTTTAGCTTTCAAGAGGACTAAAACCTCTGGCTTTAAAGGCGGACAGTAACTGATGGCAAGCTCGCGTGAAGCCTCGTAGCAAGAGCGCGCGCTCTTTCTCTCTCCTTCTACTCTATTCTTGGCAAAAAACCACAACTTAAGTACTTAAGCGTTAGCAAGTACAATTTGCATAAACATATTCACGCTTTCATTCTAGCCGGAAGTGGAAAATAATAGATGATAGTAAAGTTTTAAAATAAAATAAACGCTAGTCAAACTTAATATCCAGACAAAGAGACAAAATGATCATTTGTGCCGAATATGCAAAAGTGAAAAAAAATGTAGTTACCGTCCCAAGGCATTCTGGCCTAAGATGTCAATAGACGTCGTGTCATGCTTTCTACAACTTCATCCAGCCAGGCTGTTGGGATAATTTATCCCATAGCTCTCTCAGCTCACGGATCAGGATATCCTTGCTTATTGAAGGACATGACCAGCCAACGAAACCCTCCCCAAAGCATCCCAAACATTTTCAATAGGATTCAGATCTGGAAAACGTGCTGGCAATACGACGTGTTGAATATCTTCTCTCTCTAGACAATTCGGGACAGCGAATGGTCGATGACATGCTGCTTTGTAGTTCACGGAAAAAATTCATAGCTGACAGCATCACGGAACATGAGAACATGAGGCAGTAGAATATCATTAATGCTTCGCTGGTCAGTCTTAGTGCCAGTTGGAAGCACACAGAGCGCCGTTCGGCCGTTGGTCATAATCCTAGCCCATACCATGACACTACATATAATATTTCGGTCCCTTTCCTGCTTGTTTGCCGGACTATATGCAGTACCACTCTCATGCCAAATCAAATGGCGATGGTGACTGTCATCTGATGACAGACTGAAGCTACTCTCATCTCAGAATAGTCCAGTTTTCTTCCCTCCAGTTGCGATGCTAACGGCACCACTGCAAACGAACGGAACGGTGACGTCTAGACAATGGAATGCACACAACATGAAGGCTTGCGTATAGTCCTCCTTGATGCAAATGTCTGACAAACAATTTTTCGAGAGATTCGTGCCAGTAGCATCAAGTAGCTGATTTGGTACCTCAGTAGCTGTGCTGCGCCGGTTCCTTTCTGTCGATAGCACTATGCACTTATCTCTTGCAGGCGTCGTACTGCTAACAAGACCTTGCCCGTGACGTTTGCTACACGTTCCATTTCTTTGAAATGATTTCCAAAGCCTTGAAATAACACTGTGGCTGGCGTCGAACTCAACAGCAACATTTGTTATTTTTCTCTCTTCTTCAATGTTGCCAATAATATGGCCATTCTTAAAATCATCTAAGTGATATCGGGAAGACACACCAAAAATTGCAAGTTCATCAGTTCATTCATTCGCGTTCAATTTTGCTCTTGAGCCACAATGGTCAAACCGCGTCAAAATCTTTACAGCTCTTGTCAGTGCTATCACGTAATGAACAACTTCGGCAATCCAATATTTGAAAATTAAGTTATTCTTTTTTATTTAAAGCTCCAAACAGAACTTGTCAAGGGAAAAGTGTTCTGAAGCTTTAAACAAAGTCAATTAACTGAACAACGAAACGAGTTTCATTCCGATCAACACACAACACGTCTCATTGCATCCCCCACTTATGCTAATTTCCACATTTTCCTGTCTTTCATTTTGTGGTTGCTATCGCTGTTATTGTCATCAGTCTTAGCAATTGTCCAGCAATATATATATATATATATATAT
>KK120517.1:27008-48264 GCA_000611955.2 Stegodyphus mimosarum | reverse complement strand
AGGCATTTCTCTCGCCTTCTTAGCATGCCTTCGTGGTGTAATGGTCAGCACACTTGGCGCGTATTCGAAAGCTCCGAAGTTCAAGTCGCGGCGAGGGCATTGCTCATTTTTCCTGCTTCAAAAATACCTAATGTCTCTACACCCTAAAGGATACAAATTCATAGATTGACTGCACCAAGAGCTGAGCGTCGGTATATCTGTACTCTGGACAACCCCATTTCTTTGGCTTAGAAAGATTTTTCCTGCTTTCAAATCAGTTTGTGAAGGAGCAACATTTCTTCCGTCCCGTAGATAGCTAAAGGGAAGCTTCTTTGTGAGAAACTAGCGACGATGGCATGTGAAAGTTTTAGATCGTTTTGTTGGATTAATGGAAAAGAGGGGTGCCTAACCAGGAAAGTGTTTAGCGATGTCTGTTGTGCCGAAAGGCCCGGGTTCGAGTCCCAGGGAAGGGCATGGATGTTTCTAAATGTATAGTGTCTATGCGGCATGGGGGCACTCTAAATACGCAGCGAGTCGAAAGTCCTGTCCAGAGGTTGCTGTAGGGGAAGAGTGGGTTGGAAACCCTTGAACCTGTCTCTCCGAGGTGCTCTCCTTCAAAACGGGGGGGGGGACCGAATTGAGCAAAGTCGTACTGCATGGCGCTAACGACACAGCAAACAGTTTTAAATTCCTTGCCACGATGAATTTCGAGGGCTTGTTCTGATGAAATTATCAGATAAGTGAGATAAGTCACAATAACAGCAGCAACATGGGAAGAAGGAAGGAATGGTTGTGCAAATTTCTTACAGAACTTTAGAAAAGTACTTGGTATTTAAAGAGTTAATTAACTTAAAGATATTAGTGCTTCAAAAATAATGTTTCATGAATGATTTTCTAATGTCAACTGGTTCACACGTTTGCATTATATAAAAGAAAACTGACGAAGACCCCATGCAGTCACTCACTTCATCTTCGACAATCGAACTTCGCATAAAACTACTAGTAAGCTTGTCATCACAGTTTCGATCAATAAGTACTCCAGAGGGGAAAAAAATAAAAGGCTTTAGATTTTAAATTACGTCCAAAGGGGCTTTTTTTTTTTTACATTTTGTGTGTTACCTTTATTTATTAAATATCATGTTCTTCGCACTTAAAGCATAAAATTCAATCTAACAGCAATATCGCAAAATAATTTTAAAATGAGCCTATCTTTAGGATTTCTGATACACAGTCTCGCGCGCTGGAGATAAAAATATTTTTTCTGTACAGCGTTGCCATTGCTCGCTTTGAAATCCTTGAGTTTGTTAATCAAAATTCGTTAAAATTTTACAAAATATGAAATCGATAATAAAACAAATTCCAAATTTGGGCTTCCAGATGTCCATATTCGGGTGGAAACGTTCAATATTCAAAATTGGATGGCTCTGGGTACCTTGTTTGATCGCCATGCGAGAAACATACATACATTTATGCAGATTCTTCATGATTTAATTTCTTTAAATATAATACAGGGCGATAATATTTCGTGGCAACAATTTGAAAAGTGAAACAACGCTTATAACGAATCAACGTAAAATGTCAAAACGAAATTAATAGCCCTTCCGGGCAAATTGCCCTCTTTCGACTTAAAAAAAAAAAAAACTTGCATAAAATAAAAAGCCTACATATTATGTTATATTTTGTATAGTCGACTGGCTGGAAAACTTAGTTACTTCTATATTTTACATCAAAGAAATCCAGTCAGTCAGAGATTAGCTTATTGCGGTTGAAATCTCAATTTCGTCGGCCATCTGGGCGAATGGAATTTGTGGAGCCTGTAAAATTTTCAACCAACTAAATTAAAAAGCGGAATCATTATTGAAAGTACTACTGAGTAGAAAATGATTCAAATGGTCAACAGGAAGTACTATGTTGGCGAAAAATCAAGATAATTTACAAGATATGGAAAAATCTCACCCTGCTTAGTTAATTTTCCTGTACGTTGTTATCTTTATTGTAATAAGAGTGAAGCAACAAGGAGATGACGTTTATTTACCAGCGACGGCTGGAATTTGTACAGTATTTCTTAGACATTTATTCAACATCATCACGATATAGATCACGTGTTATGGTCTCACTATACATACGGAAAGCAAGGCAGATGATCCAAGCAGGTATTCTGGACATAGTAATATTTACTTTTCTTAAATATAAGACTTATTTTCTCGTATATTCTGAAACTTGATCTGTATTCATCCATTCGGTAACAACCAATTAACTATTTATTGTTGCGCGCGTACGGGTTCGTAATGGATTGAATGCACAAGTCGGTAAAAGTTACTAAACTTTATTCTTTTCACAAGAAATAAAACAAAATGCTGAAATATTTCTTCAGAGATATTCGCACAATACCACAATATCTCACAGTATTTATATTTTAAACTACTACAGCCTTAAATAAAACTCAGATTCAAAATACAGGAAAACTAATCTGATCTCACAGCGAATTCCCTACAATCGATAACAGCATTAAGTAAACAATACAGTTCGCTTAAACATAACAGCAAACTGAGATGAGATGTTTTTAATCTGGATTTTATAAGCTTTTTACTCATCACGAAAATATTCTGGTACAATCTACGTTCTCGATTTTTCTGGATATTAAAAGCAGTACAATTACGAGATATTTATTTCTTAAATATTAAATGCACGCGCTGTTGTATTTTTACTTTTCCGGCGTAGCTTTCTCTTCAAATTCGTCACTCGCTGCGTTGCACAGGAAAATAGAACGATTTCAATTACAATTTTATTAAAATAGCTAAATAACTATAAAATCCGTAACACTATCATCCAGTAAGGTAATTATTATCACTAGTAATTACAATATGATTTGTAGAAGATCTTCCAATACATTCCTACTCCGAGACGACACAGTTTTTTACTGCCTGTTCTTTTTAAGCCCAAAGGGCTTTTAATTTCGTTTTGGCATTTTCCGTCGATTTACTTTCTGCGCTGATCACTTTTCAAACTGTTGCCACCAAGTATTGAAGCCCTGTATTATATTTAAAGAAATTATATAATGAAGAATCTGCATAAATGTATATATGTTTCTCGCACTGTGATAAAACAATGGTACTAGAGCCATCCAATATTGAATAACGTAATCCTCCACCGAATATGGGCATCTGGAAGACCTAATTTGGAATTTGTTTTATTCTCGATTTCAAATTTTGTAACATTTTAACGAATTCTTAATTAACAAACTCAAAGATTGCAAAACGAGAGTTGCCAACACTGTACGGAAAAAAAAAAAAAATTCTGAAAGGTTTCAGATTTTAAATTACGTGCAAAGGCGCGTTTTTTTAACATTTTGTGTGTTATCTTTATTTATTAAATATCATGCTCTACGTACTTAAACCATAAAATTCAGCAGCAGTATCGCAAAATAATTTTAAAATGAGCATATGTTTAGAGTTTCCGATACAGAGTCTCGTGCGCTGGAGATATATATATGTATATATTTTTCCTGTACAGTGTTGCCATTGCTCGCTTTGAAATCGTCTAGTTTCTTAATCAAAAGTTCGTTTAAGTGTTACAAAATACGAAAAAACATATTCTATGAAGCATATATTTAGAATTTCGAATACACAGTCTCGCCACTGGAGATAAAAACGTTTTTTTTGCCCGTACACTGTTGCCATTGCTCCGTTTGAAATCTTTGAGTTTGTTAATTAAGAATTCGTCAAAGTGTTACAAAATAGGAAATCGAGAATAAAACAAATTCCAAATTAGGTCTTCGAGATGCCCATATTCGGTGGACGATTACGTTACTCAAAATTGGACGGCTCTAAGTACCGTTGTTTTATCACAATGCGAGAAACACAGATACATTTATGCAGATTCTTCATTACTTAATTTTTTTAAGTATAATACAAGGCGATAATATTTGGTGACAACAATTTGAAAAGTGAAACAACGCTTCTAGCGAATCAACGCAAAATGCCAAAACGAAATTAATAGTCCTCCTGGGCAAATTGCCCCTTTGGACTAATAAAGAATAAACTAACCTCGTACACAATACCCGTTACATTCCAAATTCTAAATATTTACTTACATAAGCATTTAACGCAAGGCCTGCCGGGAAAAAGATATCACACGAATGCAAACGCACGATCGCCAGAAATCACATGATCATTTTATTTCTAACAATTTCAAAAGTGAATGGACACAAAATGCCAAAAGAAAATTAATAGCTCTTCTGGGCAAACTACCCCTTTGGGCTAATGTTATATAAAAGTTGATGCAAAGATTATATCGATTAAAAACACTTTTCGTCTTTCATTTGGTCATCTAAAAGTAGATTTCAATAAGCACCTATTATGTATTGAAGACAGGATTTATGATTAGATAATCCTCTTTTGAGGGAGACAAAATTCCGTGAACTCTGTGTGGAAGGAAATGATTTCCGGTGCAGCTTATTGTACTGAAGCAAGAGGTTATCCCTGCAGTTGTATAAAGCGGGTAGGATTTCGGCAAAGTGAATTAATTTGTGACTTCTCGTAGGATGTTGAGTGGATTTGATTCCGGCAGATACCTCAGTTCAACAAGATGAACGAGAATTAGTTTGTTTGCCTAAATGATTTTGGTAAAGCTGTAAGAGTTGTATCGTAATTAAAATCCTCCATAGGAATATCTTTGCAGGAAATCATCTTGAATAAAATGGCCTGCAAATATGGCGAAAACCATAAAAATCTCATAAATTATTAACAGCAATCGTAACCGCTCTCTCTCAAGTGAGGACGCTCGGAACAACTACATGGATTTTTCCAAAGCAATAGAGAACAACCTGTAAGGTATTTATCCCGTCTTCTGAGCATGTCTTCGTGGTGTAATGGTCAGCACACTCGGCGCGTAGAGAGGTTCCAGGTCGGCTAGAGCATTACTCATTTTCCACGTCTCTCAGCATCAAGAAACGTAATATCTGTACAAACCCACCTACTAATTTTTTTAATACCGTATGTTGGGCCGTACACTTGGTTACGTTGAGCACCGAATGTTCAATGCAGCCAAGAATGTTTAAGTTGATAAAAATGGCAAGTTCATCTGACATTTTCCCGAATTCTTTCATGCTTTTAATTGACAGTAAACCACCCATAGAAGTAGTCTTATTCTTTCCTGCCATGTGATGCATGCAATTTGCATATGCTGTTTCCGCAGTTCACACAGGACTATGCCGAAGAAACTTTCGAAAATGACCATGTCAGGACTGTTCGGTGCATATTCTTGGCAAACATCTTCGTGAAAGTACTTGAGTCCTGATCTTGAACAGGGAGCTGAATGCAGCTATGTTCTGTGGTAGAATATTGTGATTAAGTGGTAGAAGAACTGCGCTTTAAAGGGATTTAAAATCCTCTTTTATTAAACCACAATTATTTACAGCCACTTCCCAACTCGGGAGGGGTATAGAAAATAACAACCGCCATTTGGGTCTAAACTGAACAATCAAACTAATTTAAACTAAAGCTAAATAGAAATTAAGTAGTCGTTGCTCACAGAGCTATAACGCAAGGTTGGCCTCTAAACTAAATGGTGCGTAGCAAGGTTTAACTTATACTGACGCACTTAGAATTACTTCAATGAGCAATAACGTAACAGCGCTACGGCTTAGAATTTAAATGCTAGCTAGTCAGGCGAACTTCGAATAGAGTAACAGTGGTCTGAGACTAAAAGCTCTCTCACACTGAAAGGTTTAAATACTACATATTACATTTCGTTTAAATACTACTTGGCTCCACTTCAAATTAGCATAAAGCTGAAACGCGCGCTTATTCTAACGGGAAGTTGAAATGAGAACAGATAGAAAGAGTCAAATTAAAATAAAACTTTGTTAGTTTAACTAAAACCTTACAACCATTACAACTGCAAAATTTAAATAGTTAATCATTTTTTGCAACACCGCTTCGTCAAATTCAAATATTGGTCCTTAAACAACGACTAACCCCCCCCCTCCCAAAAAAAAGTCTGAAAGGTGTCAGATTTTAAATTACGTCCAGAAGGGAAGTTTTTTTAACATTTTGTGTGTTACATTTATTTATTAAATATCATGTTCTTCGCATTTAAACCATAAAATTCAGTTCAAGAGCAATATCTCAAAATAATTTTAAAATGAGCATATCTTTAGAATTTCCGATACACAATCTCACGCGCTGGAGATAAAAGTGTTTTTTCTGTACAACGTTGCCATGGCTCGCTTTGAAATCCTTGAATTTGTTAATCAAAAATTCGTTAAAGTTTTACAAAATATGAAATCGATAATAAAACAAATTCCAAATTTGGGCTTCCAGATGCCCATATTCGGGTAGAAACGTTCAACATTCAAAATTGGATGGCTCTGAGTACCGTTGTTTTAATTTGGAGAAATATATATACACTTATGCAGATCCTTCATTATTTAATTTCTTTAAATATAATACAGGGCAATAAATAACATTTGGTGGCAACAGTTTGAAAAGTGAAACAACGCAAAATGCCAAAACAAAATTAATAGTCCTTCTGGGCATTGTCCCTTTGAAATAAAAATAGTCTGGGTGTGTGTGTGGGGGGGGAGAATAATAGAAAATTTTATTTATGAATATTAATCACAAAATAATTTATCTAAAAAAAGATAAAAAAGTAAGGGATGTCAATAAGTAAGTAATAAGTCTAGAATAAAAAAAGCATCCACGAAACAACACAAATAATTTTTTTCTTTCTTATTGCTAAATTTTTTTTCTTATTGCTTATATCTAAAAAATCCGAATCCTGGCACAAAATACACATTCTCTTAAAGCCCCTTTTTCTTCCTCCTTACATTCCCTTGTGTTTCCTCGTTTACAGTCACAGACAGCTCTAGGGCCCCCGTTAGGGTAGCGGATCCTTGAAACTTCACTGCAAATATCACGTGATGTTAGGAATTCGCAATTCACTCTCCTTATTGAACAGCGATACTGATTAGTTCAGAAAACAATACAGTCGAAATAGTCAGGTGGGCAGGTATAGCGTTTACAAAGAATATTTTTTTGTTGGCAACTCTTACTTCAGCCAATGAAAGACAGAAAAAAAAAAAAACTGAAGCAGCTCCTCGAATTGGAGTTGAAGTGAGAGAAAGAATGCCGAAGCAGAAGTTAAGAGGTGAGGAAAGGAGAGTGGGAGAATGTTTTCTTGCGAGTTTTCCAAGAGTAATGCTTCAGTTGATCAAGCAGCACTTCTTAAAAAAACCGTTTCTCCTTTTCATGTCCAGTCAGTCAAGTGGACGGTCCGGTCGACCTTCTCAAGGACAAAACGCAGCACGTTCACATATTATTTTTTACTTGTTTAGGTAGGTAAGTGCTGCCATCTAACAACAACAATAATAACTAAAGGAACATCTGAATACATTTTCGTTCCTCCCAAAACTTTTATCGATTGGATAAGTAGTAACTCCTTTTCCATTACACATTAAAGCGATAAAATAAAATCAGACAGAAATTTTTTAAATAAAAAATCTGATGTGTACACCACATGACTTCCTTGGAATATTAAATAATACGCATTTAAACTTATTGAATTGAATTAAATCTATTTCATCGATAGCGCATGAACCACAATAAAATAAATTCACCCTTTAAAATTCTCTACATTTGTTTACCACGGCGACACTCTGGCGCTAGCTTCACTTAACAGCGTTACATCTGATTCATTTGATAACTCATTAAAAATGCAAAAAATTATATCATCTGGAGAATTATCTAATCGTTGCTACATGTTCTATTCAAATACTATAATAAATCTAAAACGATGTGTAAAAGAAATTAAACAAACGAAAAAAAAGAAAGAAAGAAAGAAATTGTTTTTCGCAGACGATTCAGTATTTCTTATTCATTTAGTTCAGTTCTCACTTCTCGACAAGGCAAAAACACATAAAAACTCAAAATACCTATATTAAAAATTACGAAGTAAATCTCAAACACTTATTTCCTCGAATAAATTCCGTAGTTCATTCCGCGTGATTTAATTCGCAATAATAAAAGAAGGCGTTATCTTTGCTGTTGCGAAGCTTAGTTTCTCTAGATTGGCAACAAATCCAATATTCTCCTAGGTTTCAAATGTAAACAAATATGTCCGCCAAGGAAAAAATGATTAGGCTTAGCCGCACTTAAACAACTTTTAAATTGTAGATAATTCTACAAATCTTGCATGCAGATTTACTAAAGGCATAAAAACCTTAACCAGAAGATAAGAACAACACAATTCAACCATTTTTAAAGGAAAAAAATGCACAATTTATCAACATAGTAGAATAAAAATACTGAGCTCACTAAGCCGAATAGCAAAATGGATATGTATATATATATATATACATAAATTTATATACTTTTGGTGCGGCCGATTGCAACCAAAATAGGAGGTGCACATCTACATGTTATAGCACACCTATATACAAAATTGCAACATTCTGAGGCAGCTCCTTTTTGAGATATGCGAGATACATACATACATACGTATGCACAGACGCTACGAAAAAATCTCTTCAGAATCAAAACAAATTAATTTTGATGTTTAATTTTAATTTACATAATTCTTTAAAATGCACAAATCAATTTGACGTCAAAATTTGTCTGTTAATTAGCATTCATACTATTTGTAAATACGAACATTCTATTGCAGAGAATGCCATTGCATTGCCTTTGCCGTTCAATTACTTTAAACGGCAATGGGCAGTTGATGATGATGAATTAACTTCTTTTATAATATTAACCTCGAATATATGGTTTTCCTAAACCCGGGCAAATTTGTTGTGATATAAATGTAGTAATTCAGGAACTGTAAATTTTGTAATGATTAATAAACTAACTGTCATTAAAATTGCTTTTTGTGAAGACTCATTTCTTGAGACATTGTTCAGGATCAGGAGTGGGAATCCCTAATCATTATTAGGGGCGCCTACTGCTAATCATTATCGCAGTTTATCATTATTTATCACTATTGCTTGTTTATTAGAGTCTGCTACCTTTCTCCATCGGAGGAAACGGATTATAATCAGAGCTTAAATTGCTCTGGAACCTAAGTTAGAAGGCTCCAGTACTTCCTTCATATAACTGAACCACAGTTTCAGCAAAACATTCTTTTGATTCCCAAAACTTTTACTTTGATAATAATCAATTTTAATTTTCGAATACATGCCTATATTTTCGTGGGAAATAAACCCTTTGACGAAAGTTGAGATTTTTAAAGACAGGAAAGTTCCCCACGCATATGCCAAGGGGTCATATTCTCCAGAAAGTGAATGAATTTATGAAAAAGGCAAAATTTTTTACTAGAAGTGATCGCACTGGTCGTGAACGTCAAAAGTGAATGAAAGGTGAAGTGGGAAAAAGCACCTACTGGCATTTGGAATGATGTAACCAAATACGGCAACACGAAAACTGTCACTTTTACAGAACTTTTGTTATAAGCTTACATATGAATCCTCCGATTCGGGAAAATTCCCCCCTGCCTTTATCGTGTTCTGCTTGAACTAGAATTTATATCGGCTCTCCTGTTGACTCGTGAGTAGAAAGTGTTCAACTCTTATGTCTCTGTTTTCGTTTCTCGGATGCATTCTACCAACGCCGTAAAAACTTTTTTATGCCATTCCTAAAATCAGCTGACTTATTGGAGAAAAGACTTTGAAGGCTCGTTTCACGTACCTCAAGGGAATTCATTTATTCACATTAATGAAATTTTGAAAGCCAATTCTTGCCACACACAACACAAAGTGTCTTACGAGACTGTGGTTGCTACTGGTTCAATTCTTCTTTTCAATTCCATAACATCGCCTAGAACAGTAACAAGGTTCTATACATAACCCTATAAAAAGAAATTACAAGGGGTGATATCCGGAGACCTAGGAGGCCATTTAACAGACACTGCTCTGTTGCTTCATTGGTCTGTTGCACAACCAATCCAATGATTAGGTAGCTTTTGTGATCGTATATGCCCTAATATCACGGTGAAAATGTGGGGGGGGGGCAACATCTACCTGAAGAAGAGCAAGTTCTCTGATTCAGTTTGCAACAATGGCATTAACCAGGGCTGCAGCATCTGAAGGAAGGACTCTCAAGTAATAGTTCATTCTTTAATGAAGAAAGGCCAATAAAGTTTCTTGCGAAACATGGCATAAAAAACATTGACATTTGGAGCATCTCGCTCCTGTTTTTCTGTTTCCCAAATTGTACAGTTTTGCCTGTTTTCTTTCCCGTTTGTATGAAATGTTGCCTCGTCCGAAAAAATTATCGAATTCACAAAAGCATCATTTTTGTCCTGCCAAATGCATGGCAATCGCCGGTTCTTTGTCTTTAGAGTATAACTTTGCACTAATTGTATGGTTCTATGTTTACTTTTTTACGCAAAGCACGCCATATAATCGTTGTTGACGTGTCTAACTCATGCAAAGCTCTGCTTATAGATTTTCTAGGACTACCTTGTGAAAGCTTCTCTCACTCGTTCAATGTCATTTACATTAACACCTGGCCAATCATATCTCTTCTTGGTACACAAACACCCAGTTTCAACGAACTTTACATGCCAGTTGTAGATTGCCTTTCTGGTTGGTGCTGCTTTCATGTACTTCTTTCTAAATTTTCGTTGGACGTGCGTTGCACTCTTTATTTTGTCAAATTCTAGCCGACAGAAAGCCTTCTCGGCTCCAGAAAGTACCATCTTGATTATGGTACCACCTAGCGACGGTACATGGAACTACACGTCACACCTGCTATGAGAAAAACATTTACAACTTTACCATTTGAAATAATATACGTTTCTTTCCAAAGCTTGTAGAGATATTAGGATTTTTTTTGAAGCAGGAAACATAAGAAAAGTTGTAAGGATTTTAAGTTTGACTAACGTTTATTTTATTTTAAAACTTTACTATCATCTCTTACAACGTTCATTTCCTGCCAGAATGAACGCAAATGTTTATGCAAATTGTACTCGCTAACGCTTAAGTATTTAAGTTGTTGCTTTTTGCCAACAGCGTAGTAGAAGGAGAGAGAGTGAGCCATCTTGCCACGAGTCTTCGCGCGAGCTTCCCATCAGTTACTGTCCGCCATTAAGGCCAAAGGTTTTAATCCTCTTGAAAGCTAAAGACGTATTGTAGTTTTCCCCAGTTTGCGGACTACAGACGTAGTCATTTAAAAGGCCAGTCTTATTGTTAGTCATCTATGTAAAATATTAAATACTAACTCTTATTTAAATTTTATTTAGTTAGTAATCTTATATTTTTACGTTCATACCACAAGTGGTTGGTCTTTGTATTCCGAAGTGCGGGAGTGACTGTGAAAACGTGGAAAAAATAAAGGGTAATTTTAACCCTTCTCATCTTGTCTTTGCTACACTCCATAGGACATAGATTGCAGTCAACTCACTGTCTAGTCAGGACACGTCATGTTCGCCAAGCAGATAAAAAGAAATACGAGTCGTGATAAAGTGAGCAATGCCCTCTCCGGGACTCAAACCACGGACCTTCCAATACCCGCCCAGCGTGCTAACTACTAACTACACCACGAAGGCATGCGAAGAAGACGGGAGAAATACCTCATATATTCCACCTTTTAAAGGATGTCTGAGATTTTGGGGACTCAATCGCCAAATCCTAGTGGTGAAGAATCATCCTCCACCACCCTTTTTAGTTCGGGCGCCACTTGCAGAGACATTAGGTTATTTGAAAGTAGGAGATGTGAAAAAAGAGCAACGCCCTCGCCGGGACTCGAGCTAAGAACCTTTCGAATACGCGCCCAGCGTGTTGACCACTACATCACGAAGGCATGCGAAGAAGGCATGCGAAGAAGGCGGGAGAAATTTCTTATGAGCTACTCATTTAGCTATAATAATTTTTTAAAGTGTTCTCGGAATTTTGAAACATGCTGTATATACATATATCTTTTTAATCCCTTGTATATATACAGAAGTTTATCGTTTAGGTGAAAATATTTATTAATTTATTGAAATTATTTATATTTAATTTATTGAAATACCAGAATCCTCATCCGAGAACCACAACCTGAAAACACTTGTCCTGATTGACGAAAACTTCGGCAACATTTTGACAGTCCGGGACTTTTCATTAAGGTGGGGGGGGGAGGCGCAGTTTTATAGCAGTTCAGTGTTTTTCGTAGGGGTTTTATATTTTATTCTCTGCTTATTTTATTAATCAATAATTGAAACGAAATTAGACTTGCGTAAGAATGCTCTTTTATGAAATACGCGGGGGGGGGGTGCATAAGGGTGCCGACGATCAGTTTCAAGAGACAAACTAATCTTCAGTGTGTACACGCTCGTATGCCGCGTTACCATTATGAAGATTTCTGTCTTTTCGAACAACGGTCGACTCACATAAAGAAACCGCATTGTCATGCCAAGGCACCATTATGATTGTTAATTACTTACGTGTTTCCAGTTTACATGCAAAAGCATAAAATCCAAAGTATTTCTTTGCTCACAACTCGTTCTGAATGTGTAATCGTAGCTAGTAAAAATTTAAAGGTGGATTAAAGGTGCTGCGTAAATTACAACCCTGACCTGCCCCATGCTTCAAGAAACCTCAGAATCATTAATTAATTTTAAAAAAGTAGTAACTATAAACATTTAGCTTAAGTTGAGAGGTATCCAAAATTCATAAATTTTCCACTGTTGAAATTGCCTTGTAGTTTGTTTCTTTGTTGTCGATTTATCAGCATTGTATTAAAAAGAAATTCCATTCAAAGAATGTTCAGTCACAGTTCTTTACAAATTTATTAATTTGGGGAGTTTTGTGGGTAACAGGAAGGGTGAGAGCTCGTGAAGGTTAATAGGGTATTGCAGATGCAGGACTCCCTAAAACCGATTCTAAATAATGTACGTCTCCATCCGAATAGAGGCATCTGAAAGCCAAAATTTGCAATTTGTTTTATTATCTATTTCATATTTTCCAAAGCATTCATGACTTTTTGATTAAGAAACTCAACGGCAGCACTGTTCGAAATAAAAAACATTTTTATCTCCAGTGCACGAAACTATGCACTGGAAGTTCTAAAGATAGGCTCTTTTAAAATTATTTTGTGATATTGCTGCTGAATTGAATTTTGTGGTTTAAGTGCGAAGAAGACAATATTTAATAAATAAAGGTAACACACAAAACGTTAAAAAGCCCATTCGGGCGTAATATAAAATCTGAAAAACATTCAGATTTTTTTATGTTCTTTTCTTTTTTCTATGCCTCTTTTATTATTCTTTTGGATATATATATATATATATATATATAGTTTTAATTCCTTTAGAGCGCAAGCGGACTTTTCTATACGCCTGACAACTGTAGTCATAATTCAATATAGGAATTGTATTATTTTGCACCGGTGGAATTTTGCGAAAGAATTTTCAGCTAACAAAGCCATATAACATTGACTTTCAGGAATTTTGAATTCACGATGCATTGTCGAGTTCCAAATGAACCAGAGACCACCCACCGCCTGTCGGAGCATAACATTTTGCAGTATTTGCAACTTATTCGAGGAACTTTTACAGACAGGATAGACATAGGTAAATATAGGATGCCACCTTAACCTTAGCTCAAACACCCAACCAGCCTCCAAATACCTCAGCTAACTGATTTACATTCTAGAAGGAAAAGGTAAAGAAGAAGGTCACAGTAAAGCTCCAAATCATAATAACTGGTTAATTTAAGTAATAACCCTACGAGTATTACCAGCATTAAAGAAATTAATAATAAAATAATGAATAATCATATACGAAATTAATATTAAATAGATAATTAATAAATATAAAATAATATATATAAATATATAATAATAATTAATTAATTGATTAATTAATATCATTTCTTTACATACCCTCCGACTAAATAAGTATAAAAATTTAATGTAAAATCATCGTACTGTTTTGTTCTACGGGTTCATGGATTTAGAGTGATTGACGACAATACTTGATGAAGAATCAAAACACAATTTATTCGCCAGTATTTCACAGGAGAGTTCCAAAGACACGTTTACAACAGTGGAAAAACAACGATAAACATGCTGAAACAATCAACAACACAGCATTCAGGCTATCAAGCTACAACGGTGAAGACAGCTTCACGACAAAACACTAAAGTACCGCTTCCGACTCTCTCGATCGCTCTCGAAGCTTAACACACTCAAGATACTCTTGACGATAAACTCAAGATACACTGCTATTCCGCGTACAAGCAGGGCTTATATACCTTTTGACATGCCTTCTAGAATATTCTGGAGCAAATCGGTAAGAATTCGTTCCAGAATGTTCTCGCTCCGTCTATGGCATACCGCCAATTTTGTCGCCAAATATCTCCAAATCCGCCAACCCTCCGCACCATTTTCTGGCAACCCTAAGCCCGCTTTGCGAGGAAGCTATCTTACCGCAGCTGGACATTTCATAACAGGCATCTACGCAGTCAGAAACGATACACTGCTGGCAACAAAACGCAGAGAAGAAGAAATCTTGTGACCTTTTGTCATATCTTACGCTGTTGCAACTAAGTGATCTTTCATTGTTATGAGAAATTATATGCATTTCCATATACTGTAAGTGGCTGCAGGTATTCTGGAAGAAGATGTCAAACGCGTGGGCCAACTCTCGTATTCACTGGCAATAAATCTAAATCAACGCTCTAAATACATAACGAAAGGATGAATTTCTGGTTATGTCCCTTCTTCAGAAAGTGTACTGCGTTAGAATATGCCCTTTTAAGGAAGGACAAAAGACTGGAAAACAGGACTAGAAAAGGTAATACAAGAGCTTTTAGGTGATATAATACTTAAACAATAAAAACATGCTTTGATTACAAGTGTTCATAGGGATCTATATAGGGAATCTATGTATATAGGTATCTATATATATATAGGTTCATAGGGATCTATATATATAGGGATCTTGAATCCAATTAAAGATGTTTAATAATTATGAATTTGTGTTCTTTTAATTTTCTCGTGACTATCAATAAGTATTCAGTTTAATTCAAAGTCAATTTATTTGCACAATAATTTTACACTTTTTCTTTTTAATTCCGTAATATTGTATAAATTATTTCAGCACCTCTTCATTTGTCTTATCTTTCAAACTTCCTTAGAGCGATGCAACCTGCCTGGAGAAGTAGGTATTGTTAATTTTGGTGAACTGTATATCTATTGTACTTTTGAAATTATGTTTCAAATAAAGTGGCACACAATCAAAACAATGTTCTTCCTGACAGCAAATTATAAGACAACAAAAATATAAAATTATAATGTAGCCATCAAGACTATGTCCAGGACCGCTCCTAGGCCATTGACTACCCGTGTACTTTACTAAGACTGCGCCTCCCCCAAATTAAAAAAAATTCTCAATAATTAATAACATTTTCATTTCATACTCACTAAATACTTACATACTACAAATTGTATGAAAAGTACTTACATACAACAAGTACATATCGGAACTGAAGCGAGGCTACACTGGATTAAAAATATTTGGGCGTGGTAGCGCGAGAGTCCAGCCGTCCCTGATTTTCGACGCCCGCGTACTTTTACGTGTTACACTCTGGCTAGGAACGGTCCGGATTGCGTCCGAAGCATAAAGACGTATTAAATATTCGAAAATTGAATTTGTTTAATGCAGCGAAAACAATAGTATTTCATTTCGCCAACAGATGGCAGCACTAATGTTTTGATGGATCAAGTTTTCTGTGAGCAAAGACTACACCAATAGGTTAAAATTATTTAAACTTTGATTTTTATACGAATTATAATCGTATTTCATGAATAATTTACATTTTTAATACTCTGTTTGCCTTTGCCAATTAAATTAAATAAACATCGCACTTTTTAGAAGGAGGGCAAATAATGCAGAAAAATGCATAGAGGAGCCAGAAAATTTACGTCCATACTACAGCACAGCAAGGCCAAAGGTCTTCAGAATGTGAGAATAGAATTTTACGGACTTCAGATTATAAATTAGATTTAATTAAGATACAATAACACGCCGAACAAATATTAATTTAGAAGTCAAATAGCAAAAATCAGCGTTATATTTTCAAATTTTCACAGGACTAGTTTGGATGATTTTACCGAACCATCAGTGTCAGCTGCAAAAGCACAAATGAACGAGATAAGAGGTAATGATTAGATAAGATAAGATAAGAAAGCCTGGACAGGAGACAAGCTACTGATGCCATCTGTTGATGAAACCAGAATTAAAACATAATTTCTCTAAAGGCTGAAGGCATAGATGGATTGGAAATACGGTCGTCAACTAAGGGGTTCCAATCCATGTTTGCCTTCAGCCTTTAAAGAATTATATTTTAGTTCTGGTTTCATCAACAGATGGTGCCAGTAGCTCGTCTCCTGTCAACGCTTTCTTATCTTATCTAATCATTATATCTTCTCTCGTTCATTTGCGCTTTTGCAGCTGAGGTTGGTGGTTCCGTAAATCCATGGAAACTGTGAAAATTTGAAAATATAACACTGATTTTTGTTGTTTGTCTTCTTAATTAATATTTGTTCGGCGAGTTATTGTATTTTAACTTTTAAATTGTCGATAATTCAGCAACTACTGCATGCAGATTAACTAAAGTCATAAAAACCTTGACCCTAACGTAACACCAACATAATTCAATCACATTTAAAGCAAAAAAGGCATACTTTACCAATATATAAGAATAAAAATATTGAGCTCACTAGCCGGGTAACCGACTGCAACCAAAAAGTGACATGGACAGTTACATATTACAGCAGTTCCATAAACAAAATTTCAACGTTCTAAGGTTACTCGTTTTTGAGTTACAAGAGATACATACATACATACGTACGTATAGACATCACAAAAGAATCTCTTTTAAATCATTTTACAGTCTGTTTTGGAAAAAAAAAAAGGAGTCCTTTATTTTTTCTGTACGTACAGATGTCACGCAAAAACATCCCTCAAATGGATTCGAAAGCGGTCAAAATGGATATTATCGTTGAAATATAACACCCGGAAATTTTTAGCGATTACAATAATTCCTTTACTTCGTACAAGGAAGTAAAAATAACACGATTTCCTTTTTTTAAGCGTTAAAAAAAATCCCTGTATATTCATAAAATACTACCCCAAAAGGGATAATCGCATGGTTTATTTATTCCGGCAAGGAGAAGGCATTAGACAAGTAACTGAATATATGCAAGTGGAATTTGGTTTCTGCTGCAGATCTGTGACTATACTACGCAATTCAGCAAGCAATTCAGTAAATAGAAGACAAACTAATATAATTTAGAAACAAAATCTGATGTGTGCCCCACATGACTTCCTTGTACAGAATATTAAATTTTACGCATTTCGCATTTCATTCAGACTTATTGGATTGAATTAAATCTACTTCATCGATAGCGCATAAACAACAATTGAATAAATGCACTCTTTAAAATTCACTACATTTGTTTACCATAGCGACACTCTGGCGCTAGCTTCATTTAACAGTGTTGCATCTCATTCATTTTATAACGCATCAGAATGCACACAAATTATGTATATCAGCGTAGAATTATCTAATCCTTGCCACATTCTATTGAAATACTACGATAAATCTAAAACCATGCACAAAAGAAATTAAGAAACAAAAAACAACGAAGACAACAACAACAACAAAAAACAAACAAAAAAAAAAAGCAGTTTTTCACAGACGATTTAGTATTTCTCATTCAATTAATTCAATTCTCATTTCACGACAAGGCAAAAATACATAAAAACTCAAAATATCTATATTAAAAATTACGAAGTAAATCTTTAACGCTTATTTCTTCGAATAAATTTCAGAATGGATTAAGCATGATTTAATTAGCAATAATACAAGAAGGCGTTATCTTTGCTGCTGCGAAGCTTAGTTTCTCTACATTGGCAACAAATCCAATATTCTCCTAGGTTTCAAATGTAAACAAATATCCGCCATAAGCAAAATGATTAAGCTTAGCCGCACTTAAACAGCTTTTAAATTGTTGATAATTCTACAAATCTTGCATGCAAATTTACTAAAGGCATAAAAACCTCAACCGGAAGATAAGAACAACATAATTCAATCATTTTTAAAGCAAAAGATGCACAATTTACCAACATAATGAGAATAAAAAAACTGAGCTCACTGAGCCGAATAACAGAGTGGACATATATATACATAAATTTATATACTTTTGGTGCGGCCGATCGCAACCAAAATAGGAGGTGCACATCTACAGGTTATAGCAGACCTATATACAAAATTTCAACGTTCTGAGGCTACTCGCTTTTGAGTTATGCGAGGTACATACATACATACATTCGTATGTACGTACGCACAGACGCCACTAAAAAAATCTCTTCAGAATCCACTTAAATCAGTTCTGTAATTCTTTGGGGGAAAAACAGTCTTTTATTCTGTTCTTACGTACGAATGTCACTCAAAAACATCATTAAATTGCATTTTATAGCGGTCAAAATAGATATCTTCGTTGAAATATGATACCCGAAATTTTTCGCGATTACAATACTTCCTTTTTACTTCGTACAAGGAAGTAAAAATTAACTGGGTAAAAGAATAATTAGAATCATAAAATTTATACTGCCAATAAAAGACCAGAAGATTAAGAAATTCGCAAACAAGATAAGTGTCAGAAATTAAAAAGATTTAATTAAAAGCATCAGGCTGGATTGGAATGCTGTTTACGTATGTCATCAGTATGGCAAGAACAAGGTAATGAAATCTTAAGAATCGCATGGGAAAAATTGTGACCTTACAATTATCAATATCCTATGCATACTTACATCAGTACGTAGGCTTCTTTCCTCCAGGGCTTGAAGAAGGAGTCCGAAAATGAAGTTCTGAAAAATGATGAAAGACGTATTAAAAGGCATTCTTGCTGTCAAATAATTTCAGGCATTATTTGAAATGCAAGCATCATTTAAATTAATCGATGATAATTTATATCAAAGAAGACAACTGTCCACTTTAATTTTTTCAGTTCGGCTACCGGAATTTCAACTCAGTTAATCACTGTCAAGTATTTCCATTTGCTCATTGCTGATAAATAAATCATTTAAAGCAAATACATTTCGTAGAAAAAAACCATGCATATAACTGGAAATCAAAATAAAATTTACACCAAAAATAAATATGGCGCGGTAAATAGTGATTGCATATATTATGTAACACAGGCTCAAGGTCGACACCCTTACCTAAGTTCGGGATTAAATCAGCTGCGGGTGGTCCTTTCACTTTATTTAATTTGCTCTGAATTTTGTTTTAACCAGTGGGGAGAAAAAAAAAGGTCATTTCCCATTAAATATAAATTAAATTCTAAGACATCTGCAGACTTCTAATTGGATCTGCTTTGGGAAAATTACAGTAAACTTTTCTACAGTGATTAACGCAAATCTATGCAGCTTGCTAAAATATCCATATTTCAACTTCCTTTCAGCTCTTGAAATCGCAACTCATCAGAGATGAATTTTCGGTGTTATATACTGTTCGTGCATAACGAGTTCGTACTTCACTGCCCTCCAAAAGTTAAGAAACAGCATGTTTTTCAAGGCTCATCATTACAAAAATGTTAGTAACGTTTTAATTCACAGTTCATATGCATGACAGTAACGATGTTTAAGAAAACATATGTAAAAACAATACCTACCACTTTTATTTTATACAAATGAATATTTATATAGGAGTTGGCGAAAAAATTGTAATTTTTGTTCACGAGTGTCGATCGTCAATTGTTATTATGGTTTCGTGGACAATATCCAGGAGACTCTATCAATGTCCAAGAGAAGTCATTTGCTCGATTCGTTAAGGTGGCGGGCGATCGGATGGATGGAAATGGGATGTCAAAGCTGATGCTGCTAGAAGTCTCAGTGTCTTTCGTAATGTGGTCTGCCGACTGCGGAATCAGTTTGAATCCGAGGATTCTGTGTCTAGAAGACATGTTCCAGGCAGACCTAGAGTTACAACACCTGCGGAAGGTGTTATTTAGCTCTTTAGGCCCGAAGGAGGAGTAACATTACAGTGCCTCACCTCATGGCAGATCATTTAGTGGCAAGAGGAACAAGAATCTCAGCTACTACAGTGCGCAAACGCCTGCACAATATGGGTCTGGTCTGTATGAAAGACGATCAGTTGTTTGTGTCCCCTCGACCCGAGGACACAGAGGGCAAGAGAACACTTCTCCTAGACCAGTCAACAACGGGCGTCTGTTCTCTTCACAGAAGAGTCCAGGTTCACACTGGAGAGTGCATGCCGCAGTAGAACGGTGTTTGCAACACCAGGGTACCTGAGCCAAAGGCTCTACCCCTTGTAGAATTTATTTGGTAGCTACGAAAGTAACTAGCCAATTAATAAAATAAGTATCGGAGATAAATGTATACAAATATATATATATATATTTTTAAATTATATGTGTAGAATATAAATTACTGGAATAGTCAATATTAGATTAATTAATTAATTTCTAGGAAGCTGGAAAATAGCAAGCTGTATGAGCTGGTGAGGAGGCGAAAAAGCATGATTAGTGATTAGTAAGCACAAACATATCAAGCAACCTGAACCCAAATATATAAATAGAAAGAGAGATGTTTAAAGACAAAATAACATATATGCAGGATGTACGCAGAACGACAAACACAAATCATAATCAATACTATAACATAAATATATACACAGGGAATAGGAGCAAAAATAAAGTGAAAAGTGATTCAAGAGAAATGAGCAGCGGGTAAAGAATTTACATTATGGTCGTATTCAACTGGGCCAAGGGCCTATCCATATTATTTAGATCATTATAATCATAAGTACAGATTTTAATGCTATCGTTGTCAATAAGGCTTTGCCTTGCGTGAAAATGTTTTGCCAATTTGTAGTAATGGGATCTGAGTAGCTTTATTCCAAGCTCCTCATGTATCCTATTGTTTCGAACATACCATTCGGCATTAGTAATTTGGCGAAGAACAATGTTCTGGCAAGCCTGCAACTTTTGCCTGTTAGTTTTTCTGGTCTGTGCCCAAACTGGACTGGCATAACATAACAACGGTCTGAGAATGGACTTGTAAATAAATAACTTATTGTCTATAGATAATACACTGTTCCGAGCAATTAAGGGATAGAGTTGTGCTTTACGAACTCGGAACCTCTGGATAATAGAAGTGATGTGTGGGGACCATGTAAGAGTATTATTGAGGATCACCCCAAGATAAGGGACTTGCTTGGCCCATGGAATATTTGAGTTGTAGAACTTCAGATTGCTCGATTCTTGTT
>KK120517.1:0-26731 GCA_000611955.2 Stegodyphus mimosarum | reverse complement strand
ACAAAGTGTCTACCAGTAAGGTAGGAATTAGTAATGTTTATGATGTATTCTGGGAATCCCAGAACGTGTAATTTGTAAGTAAGGGCATCCAGCCAAACTCTATCAAAAGCCTTGGCTATATCTATGAAGAGACCCCCGGTGAGCTTCCTTGAAGCCATACCTTCAGAAATGGTTTCAATAACTCTGTACAACTGGTTGGTGGTAGAAAGATTCCTCCGAAAGCCAAATTGATGCGGGATGATGATGTTATTGACGTCCAGGTGCGTATTAATTCGTTTTAGCAGAATGGCTTCGAACACCTTGCTGATAGACGAGAAAAGACTTATTGGTCTGTAAGATTCGGGTTTTGCTGCAGGTTTACCAGGTTTAAGGATGGGCACAATCTTTGCTGTTTTCCATGGTTGTGGGTAGTATTGCCAGTTGAGGATGATATTACAGATTTTCGTAAATAGAAAAATTGTCTTGATACACTGGAGAGTGATTCAGGTCGTTAGTTGATCTGGAGGGAACAATGCACCAGATACAACCAATCCCACATTGTGGAAAGACACAGTTACAGAGGTGGTGGAATAATGGCTTGGGCTGGGATCACTCTCGGTGGTCACACTGACCTTCATGTTGACCTTCATGGAGGAATTTTGACTGGTGTGAGATATCGAGACGAGATCGTTGATCAATATTTCCGCCCATATCCTACTGCTATTGGTCCTGGATTTCTTCTGATAGACGACAAGGCGCGACCGCAGCGAGCTAGGGTTGCTGAAGAATATTTTGAGGGTCATGGTATAGAGCGGAGGGAATGGCCAGCTCAATACTCAGACCTGAATCCAATAGGGCATCTTTGGGACTACATTGGGAGAGAGGTTGCTGCTTTAAGTCCTCCGCCAAGGTCGTTAGATGAGCTCGAATAAGGATTACTCCGTGTCTGGTCGTTGCTTCCCATTTCACTGACCAACAACTTAATTGACAGCATGGAACGTCGCTGCCGCGAATGTATTGTAGCTGGGGTGGGGACACGTTCCTTATTAGAATTCATTTTTGTAATGTTACCATCCCATTTTTCCTCAAAAAACTGTAGTATGCTGTTACACCAAGACTGGATTTCTCTGCCAAGAGTGCAATTTTTTGTTGTAATTTATGTTTGTGTTGAACTTCAGAAACATTCTATGTCGCATTCATTAAAGAACTTTTTAGTGAAAATGTCTTGTAAATTTCTTGTTTCTATGTTGCTTCATTCTCAAATTAGACACAAAAAATATGCTGTTCCTTAATGTTTGGAGGGCAGTGTACATTGAATGCACACAAAACCGATGAAAGCTTGATAAAATTTGCATATATATCAAGCTCTTCAAGTTCTGCATAAACAACAAAAACTCGTACAGATCTTCTCAATATCAAGTTACTAAGAAAGTTAAACGCAAAGTCGAACTAAGAATGTTAAACACAAAGCAATGCTAAACGTATCTAAACAGGGAAGTTCACACTGAGATATCTCCATACTCGGTAGTCGACTTTGAACTGAGAAATTAAGAATTCTCTCCGTTCTTATATAGTTTTCCGCCGGCCACCGAGAAATTTCTAGTATCTTCCATTGTTCTAAATAAGTAGATGGTATATATGGTTAAAGTTACATATAAGGGCCGAATGTGGTTACAGTTACATATAGGGACCAATTACAGTTATTCAATTAGTTATACAGTGACCGGACCAAAATGGCGTCAAGCGATCGCCGAGTTTGCGACTTTTGGCGATTCCTCGCCAAATTTGGATTAAAAAATTAGTCACCAAAACCGTCTCCAGCTTGGCGATATCTCGCTGATTTAGCACGATAGCCATTTACCTCAATGTTAATTAGACTTGCCTCTATAATATTATTTTTTCTGCAGATATTCGACTCTTCAGATTTTCATGTTACATTATACAAAAAATACTACAGTTTTAAAGGTAACTTCACTAAAATTATTTACGGAAATACAAAAATGCATAACAATACTCGGAGCAAAAGGTGCAATTTTTGCGTGAAGATGTCAAGCCACGTTCATGCAAGTTTCATGAAGAAAGAACTGTTACATACAAATATTTCAACCTTCTCGACAAACCGCTGATTTAAAATATCATCAATGCCGCGGTCGTTTACTAGTTTTCGGCGGTGTCGTGTGACATTCTGAGGTCATATGTCAAATGGCAGATGCATTGAAACAATTTAATGCTACTAAACATTTCGTCGCTAAACATGTCATACACGTTTCTTAAATTTTCGACTATAAAACAATCGAATTTAAAATCAGATTAATGTCTGAAGGAATATCTTTGGTACATTTATTTGTTCCTCTGCCACAGGTAGACAAATAAATAGTTATCTAATTAATTCATTTAAGAAAATGTTGCTCGCAGCTAATAATTAGTTAACCTAATTGTTTGTTTTTATAGTTTAATTCCCTTTAACTTAATTATGTTTCATTTATCACTTTGCTGACAAGCAAGTGGTGGTCTTACTCAGAGCCGCGCCTAGATATTTTTTCACCTGAGGTAAAGCAGCAAATTAACGCCTCTGCATAAGTCGGATTAATTATATATGTACAGTTTATAGTAAACTGCACTAAACGTAGGCGACCCGTACAGAGACTTGACGCATCAGGTGGTTCTTTAACGTTTATTCTATACTCTACACGTATACACATACATACAGATGTCCTATTATTAGGTGGACCAACCTTCAGCTTAGCTTACTGCATGAAAACTCAAAACGATCACATTCCTTCCTCTTTCGTTTCTACCTTAGAATACATCTGCTGCCAAGCAGCGCCATCTACATTCTTTCTTTTTCTACACAGTTTTATATGCCTCAAATGTCGTTATTTTAAATTAAAATACTCTAATTCTTATACCCTTTTTAATCGTAGATTTATATGTTCAGAAAAATGATGCAATGATTTACAGTTTTTAAATAAAGTACTTAGTAGCAAAGTACTTAATATACGAATTATTTCACTTAATTTAGTCAACTTTTTTTTTATAATTTTATTTTTCTTGCTTTTAACGAAGCAAACATAAATATATTTCTTATTTCGAATTCTACTTCATTACTTCTTAATACATACTTTACAGAGAGAATAACCATATTTGAAAATTTTCTGGCGCAAATGAAAAATATTGTATAATTATTTTATCATTTAACATTTTTTTCGAGTTTATCTTACTCTTAGCATCAATACCTGGCAACATTAAAATGATCTCAACATCAGCTTTAAAATTCTAATATAACTGATGTAAACTATATTCGCGATTTATCTTTAAAAGCTCTAAAGTTGTAGCTGCTCAGTGTCCAGAAATATCGTGAATTTTATATTTAAGTAGAAAGTTATCATTTTATTATGTTTCCTTGCTTGTTTAATTCCCACGAGGGTATTCAAAACATGCGAGGGCTATTTGCCTAAAGAAAAGGTGCCTTCGTGGAGGATTTTCTAAGAGGAAATAGTATGTACTTATTCATTACTTAGTCAAACTTACGTTATTCAAAATTGGAGAGCTCTCGAAACCGTTGTTTTATCACAATGCGAGAAAAATACATACATTTATGCAGATTCTTCATTATTTAATTTCTTTAAATGTAATTCAAGGCTCTAATATTTGATGGCAACAATTTGAAAAGTGAACCAATATTTATAGTGAACCAACGCAAAATGTCCAAACGAAATTAATAGCCCTTCTGGGCTAACGCTCTTTGAGCTAAATATAAAAAGGGGATTAGCAGCATGATAATTCTCTGAAAAATATCTCCTGAAAAATAACCCGGATCTTCTAATGCAATGCAGAATCATTTAAACTGAAAAATGAGATGAAAAACTGCAATATGTTGAAACAGTATGTTAGGTAACAAAAATATAGAAATCATAATTGTAAGTGGATAAGATTATAGCAAACTTTTTCTTAATTAGATATTGCAAAACTTACGCTATTGATGACTTAATATGGAACATACTACTGACTAATATATTGTAACTAATATTTGTAGCATTTCAAGTGCTAAGAGTTTCTGTTTGTAAAGTCTGTGTATAAATTAGTAAGCTACAACAGCAGATATTCCTGTAGTTCTCAAAATTTGTATGATTCATAAAATGTTACAGTAGCAAAAGAGAAATTTTAGTGAAAACGAAGCGATCTCAAGCTGTTACATTCACGCCGTAACTGGAAATAATGAGCTGTTTAAACTTTGAACTTTATTCTCTCATTAAGGTCAAATTTGTATTTCCTGAAGCCGAAAGTCGTAAGAAAATGAAGACCTCACACTTAGAGCCAATTTACTCTCCAGGAATCACGATTTGCCAGAAGAGCTAACATAATTTTTTAGCTATTTGTATGCACGCCGTGTTACGGTTAATTGCAGAAGCAAATTTGTTGCTCTGATCTTAAAGCTGAGTTTAATCTGCTTCATTCCTGTGAAGCATTTTTGAGCCCAAACGGCAGTTTGCTCAGAAGGGCTATTAATTTCTTTTTGGCATTTTGCCTTGGTTCACTATAAAAGTCTGAATCACTCTTCAAAACTGTTGCCACTAAATGTTACAGCCCTGCATTATATTTAAGGAAATGAAATAACGAAGAATCTGCATGAATGTGAAATCTAGTATTGTGATAAAAGAACGGTAACTAAACACACCAAATTTTGAATAACGTAGTCCTCCACTCCAATATGGGCATCTGGAAGCTCAAATTTGGAATTTGTTTTTATTATCGATTTCATATTTTGTAAAACTTTAACGAATTTTTGATTAACAAACTCAAGAATTTCAAAGCGTTCCATTAACATTAACGTCTTGTGCACCTTCAAACACGGATATTTTATGCGCGAGGTTTCTTTACATTTCTTATTATGTTCGCAGCGTATGAACTCAAAGACATTACAATGTCTAACGGTATTTTGTGTCAGATGACTTTAAATGTCTGTATCACTTTTCAAATCCCGCTTTGAATCCCCCACGAAAAATACGACGTAATATAAATTTTGAAAGTTTTCACATTTTGTATTAGATTAAATTTATATCCGATTTATTCTGTTAATTCTGTTAAGATTCACCTTTTTTAAAGCTTTTTTTTTTTTTACTCCAAAGGGACTTTGTCGCTGAAGGACTATTGTTTCCGTTTCGGCATTTTGCGTCGGAAACATTAACAGTCGGTTCACTTTTCAAACTGTTGCGACCAAATATTGCAGCCCTGTATTATATTTAAAGAAATTAAATAGTGAAGAATGTGCATAAATGTATGCATGTTTCTCGCATTGTGATAAAACGACGGTACCTAGAGCCATCGAATTTTGAATGACGTAATCCTACTCCGAATATGGCATCTGGAGGCACAAACTTGAAATTTGGAATTTGTTTTATTATCGATTTCCCATTTTGTAAAACTTTAACGAATTTTTGATTAACAAACTCAAGGATTTCAAAGCGAGTCATGGCAACGCTGTATAGAAAAAAACATTTTTATCTCCAGTGCGTGAGACTGTGTATAGGAAATTCTAAAGATATGCTCAGTTTAAAATTATTTTGAGATATCGTCCTTTAACTGAATTTTATGATTTAAGTGCGAAGAACATGATATTTAATACATAAAGGTAACACACAAAATGTTAAAAAAACGCCCCTTTGGACGTAATTTAAAATCTGAAATCTTTCCCATTTTCTTTTCTTTTTTTCTTTTTTCAATTTCACTCATCTTTCTCTAAAGTCATAAAACGTTTTCACTTCTTTCTAAAAAATTCCTCTTTTACAATTTAAAAGGTTATATTTGAAAGATCTGAGCTATTTTCAGATAAGATTTCTTTGAACATTACTTTAAACAACTTCTAGAGATGTTAGGATTTACTTAGAAGCAGGAGTCATGTGAAAGTTGAGCAATGCTTTCGCCGGACTCGAACCTCTCGAATACGCGCCGAGTGTGCTGACCATTACATTAGGAAGGCATACTAAGAAGGCGAAAGAAATACATCTTGTACCCCCCCCCCCTTTTACAGGGTTAGTGGGGATTAGGGGACCCAATTGCCAATTCCTGGTAGTGGAGAATCATCATCTACTACCCTATTTTTTTTTGGTTCGGGCGCCATTGTAGAGACATTAGGTTATTTAAAAGTTAGAGACGCGAAAAATGAGCAATGTCTTAGCGGGACTCGGATCTCTTGAATACGCGCCGAGTGTACTGGCCATTACACCACGAATGCATCCTAAGAAGGCGGGAGAAATGCCTTATAAACGTATTGAGTTAAATTAAACATAAATATAAAATTATGTTAAGGGTTATGTATAGTACTGAAACTGGAAATGCCTGCAGCAAAGTGATTAAAGAAAGTGGCAAAATTTCATTATGAACAGTGGGACAAATTTGCATTTCACTGGCACGAGTCATCTTATTGCTTATCATTCACCACTGCCTATCATTTATTGGTATGCAAAAAAAAAAAAAAAAACGTGTTGCCATATGAGTTAGCAAATGACTTACGCACATTGCCATTGAAGTACTCTAGTTAGATCCGGCTTTATTAACTGAAATATTATGCATGGAACTGAAATCTTTAATTGTTAAAATTATATTACATATTTTCGCCCTGATCAACTAATAAATATCTGCAAATGATTCTTAAATACACGTTATAAAGAAAATATACAAGATTTGACTAGTTTTTATAGCATAAACTAATACAGAACTCCTAACAGATGTGAAGAGGATTATCGCTAAGTCTGCACAGAACTGCAGAATCCAGAGGAAGTTTAACAATTCTTTTTATTGATCAGAACTGTGAACATTAATATATGTCTCGTGCTTAACAGGATCAACAAAGCACTTGTGACGATGTAACTTAAAGTAATAGTAAACTAAAATTTCGAATTAAAACTTAGCCTGGTAGCCAAAAGGCTACACAATTGCGTTAACGCGGAGTTGGCTCAAACTTCACACTGGAGTAACAATTTAAATGTCGGCAACTATAATGCAAAGCCGAATATACAATCTTATCTGAGCTAGCAAAGCCTATTAACGTGGTATTGAAAGTCAGAAGCATGCTCTGTTTTGCAATTCGTAAAAACTCAGTTTAAATCTTGAACTTGATTTGCATTCTGGTAGGGAAACGGAAGATAGAAGTAACAGTACAGATCTAAATCATATAATAGCTGGTTATTTAAAATCATAGGAACCTTAGGAATATACGAAATAATGATAAGAAATTGCAATATTAATTTAATTAGAAAAATTTGCTTCTACCTCCGAGAGGAACTATGTATTTTATCTTAAAGAAATTTCATTGTTTTGTTATAGTAAATATATAATTTACGTTATCGAGTAACTTAATGTATAAATATTCATACAAAGCAAGGCACAGTCAAAGCAAAGCAAAGTCTCTAATCTCAACAACATTAATAATTGCATCTCTGTAAAGGGGTTAAACATAAAATTGAAACATTTCAAAATAAAAATGATCATAGTAGAACAAACTCGGAAAATAAAATGCAAAAAAGGGAAAATATATATAAGAGAATAAAAATATAAAAATTAATCACCATTTATTGAAACTTTAATTCAGAACTCATCAGGGGAAAATGAATTAAAGCTTCATAAAAATTCATTTATATGTTTCGAAAACATGTTTCGTTCCCCCAATAAATTTGAGATCAAAAACCGAAAAAAGAAACAAATTTATATTACATAAAAACTAATATAAAACCGGAAAAGTGAATCTTAAATGTACCAAGATTTCCCGTACATGCCTTCGAAATAGTTGGTAATAAAAGTTTTAAAAAAAAAAAAAAAAAAAAAAAAAAAAAAAAAAAAAAAACCCAAAACATTACATATTGTAAAATGACCATTCGAAAAAAACCAAATTGGTCTAAAAGCATTATATGCAAATCCGAAATTCAAATTCAAATATAAAAATAGATCGCAATCAAAGTATACTTTAAACCAAATAGTCATTTAAACACTATTCTAAAAATAGGCGGCCCCCGATTATGTTAAACTAAACTTTTAATTCCTAGAAAACGAATAAATTTTCACAGAGATTGCATAAATAATAAAATCAAAGCACAGCCTATTTCGGCAAAAAACAGAAAGTGTAATAAAAAAAATTGAGAGTACCTATGAAATACAAAACTGAAAAAACGCAATTTTTTTTAATTATGTTATTTGGTCAAAATAAAATTTTACTGCCAGAAGCTTTTCATACAATATTTTATTACGAAAGAGCTTGAATATGAAATAAAGGGGACTATTAAGAATTAAAAGCAATAAATTGCGTGTTTCGAATAACATTATCAGTCTTTGAATAGAAATGACATTATTTCTTATGTAGCTAAGATTAAAATAAAAAATTACGAAGTATTTAAAAGCGCAAGTTTAGTATAGCTGCGTCATAACAATAACAATCTTTATTTTTTTTTATTTATTTCTTTATTGGTGTCATACCTTTCTTCAACGAAAAGGTATATTTATTTAGTTAGCTTTGCTTGCAACGAGCTTTATCTCTTTTTACCATTTGCAGAAAGCAAATGTAACAAATTATTCGTAGTTTCGTTTAAAGTTTTGTTTAGGACAAGCTGATTTGGCTGTACGACAGCAAAACAGCTCTCTAAACTAATTTGCAGGGAAAAAAAAAAAAAAAAAAAAACTGAAAGCTTTCAGATTTTGCATTACGTAGAAAGGGACTTTGTTAACGTTTTGTGTTTTACATTTATTTCTTAAGTATCATGTTCTTCGCACTTAAACCATAAAATTCAGTTCAACAGCAATATCGCAAAGTAATTTTAGAATTTCCGATACATGGTCTCGCGTACTGAAGATAATTTTTTTTTTCGTACAGTTTTGCCCTTGCTCGCTTTGAAATTATTGAGTTCGTTAATCAAAAATTCGTTAAAAGTTTGCAAAATATGAAATAGATAATAAAACAAATTCTAATTTCGAGCTTCCTGGTGCCCATATTGGGAGAAGGATTACAATATTCAAAATTGGATGGCTTTAGGTACCGTTGTTTCATCACAATGCGAGAAACATACATAAATACATTCATCGATATTCTTCATTATTTAATTTCTTTAAATATAACGCAGGGCTCTAATATTTGGTGGCAACAATTTGAAAAGTGAACCTACATTTATAATGAACCAACGCAAAATGCCAAAACGAAATTAATAGTCCTTCAGGGCAAATTACCCTTTGGACTAATTAATTCTTTTCATGTTAAAATACTATCGTGATACAATTTTTATGTAGATAGATGGACTGTTAGTTAACCCTCTTTCGATGCAACTTGCTTTTCAAGTAATTTAACACAAATGAAATTTAAGGGCTTTATCCAAAATTAGAAATTCGTCACGTAGATGCCGAAGCTACTCCGATTAAAACTAAGTGAAAAACTAAAAGCAAGAAACGAAAAATATAGTAGTACTAGTGAGCAAGCCCACCAGATGAGTGAGCTGCCGTCGCAACAAAATTTATAATTATTAATTTATAATTATACGCACCTGTACAATATAATTAAGTACAATTAGAATTTATAATTAGGTACACCTGAAAAGAAAATGCAGAAACGCATTTCAGTATAATTAATATCTGTTCTTTCCCAGCAACAAGCAATTCCTAAATAATATTTTGTTCCTAATATATCCTAAATAATATTTGTTATGTATATTTGACACTTCAGGTTAACACGTAAGAGGTCGCGATTTAATCATACGTTACTGAATTAAGTTATTAACACATAAATTTATAAGCATTGTTGCATCCGTACGGAATCGTAATAGATTCAATGCTCGAGTCCGATATAAAGTTAATAAAATTTATTTTAATCGCAAGAAATAAAACAAAGTGCTGGATTATTCCTCAAAGACATTCGTACAATATCTCAGTATCACGCATTATAAACAGTAGTTATATTTCAAAATACTAAAACGTTAAATGGAACGCAATCCAAAGCGCAGAGAAAGCTAATCCGATCACAAAATTACAGCAGCTAAGTAAACAACAACAGCTCGCTTAAACAGCTACAAATGAACAACTGAGATGAGATGTTTCTTTCCTGCTTTTATAGCTTTTTAATTCGGTCGCGCGAGACAATTCTAACAATTTTTGGAAAGCAAAAAGAGTAGAATTACGGTTACAGCTAGCCAATTACATCTATTAAAATTAAATATCAATTACCGGGATAAACTTTTATTCAATGTTAAATGAATAAATGCTCTTGTATTTTTACTTTTCCGGCGTAGCTTTCTCTTAAAATATGCCACTCACTGCATTGCACGGGGAAATAAAATAATTTTAATCATAATTCTATTAAAAACTTATCTAACTAAATGCAAAATTCGTAACAGTATGAATCAGAGCTTAAATTGCGCCGGGGCCCGGCTCCGATACTTCTCAGTTTTCGAGATAAATTATAATTTCAGCCGGAGCGCACCGGAGCCCTAAATAAGAGGGCTCCGGCCCTTCTTTTATGTAAGTGAACTACAATTTTAGCAAATAAAACTTGTTTTAAAAGTAAACATGCCTTAAAATTCAATTCTAACTTCTGAACGCAGGCCTGTCTTTCCCTCGCACTCAAGCCTTGCACAGAAGTTGAGACTTTTAAGGAAAGAATATCATATGCCAAAGGTTTATTCTCCAGGATATGTGATGAATATACGAGAGCGGGTAAATTTTGTATTCTTTTTGAAGGAATTAAGTGATACCCTGATCGTGCCCGTATCACGCTAGTGACGTCCTACTGCAGAGCTTCTGTAAACTTTCTGCATGATGTAACCAAACGGGGGGCCACTGCTGTCACCTGTACAGAGAAATCTTATGTTTACTCTCACGTTGTACTCAGGAAAATTTATTTAGGAAAAGTATTCAGAGGAAGTTTCTACTTAACAGCTAGAATTATATTAACAGGGCATCGCGATCAGAAAGTCTTGGATGGAACTCTTCGATCTTTATTTTCAAAGGAACACTTTTCCATTACATTTCTTTCCATATCCTCATACTGTTTCTAAAATTCTCACTGTTCTCTTTAGTGAAGCTTTAATCGTTTCGGTTTTTTTTTTTTCTCTTGGTGTCCTGCAAAAAAAAGTGGTATCCGTCATCTATCGGAATAGAACATTATATGTATAATCAGGGCTTAAACTCGGTCGGAGATCGGCTGAGCTGCTTCTCAACATCTACGTGGAAATGTAATTCCAGCCGATGCCCCAAATAAGGCAAGTTCCGATACTTTTTTTCCTATTTAACTATTTAAAATTAATTTTATAATTTATTAGATTTCTCTTTATTTCTTTACATTTTTCTTAATTTAAATTTATTTAATTAATTCATTATTTAATCAATTAATTAAAATAATCTTAATCTTACATTAAATTCATTATTTAATTATTTTAATTTTTAGCTATTTTATTTATTTACTTATTTATTTATTTTTCTTCCCTTCCTCACAGTCTTCCATAGGGCGCCGGCTTTTTCAATTTTAGAAATTAAGCCCTGGTATGTATTTTTAAATATAAATAAATAAATAAATCGGTTTATAGCATCATTCAAGATCTATTTTTGATATATTTTAATCATTTTTCAAAATTTTAGTCTTAGAGAAATTCATCAATAATGGCATCTCAACTGCAAACCATATATGTTATAAGGTATTTCTCCCGCCTTCTTCGCATGCCTTTGTGGTGTAGTGGTCAGCACGCTCGACACGTAACCGAGAGGTCCGTGGTTCGATTCTCGGCGAAGGCGTTGCTCATTTCTTCACTTTCCTGCTTCAGAAATCCTCTATACTGGCGCCCGAACTAAAAAAGGTGAGGGATGATGATTCTCCACCACCGGGGTTTAGCGGTTGGGTCCCCCAAACCCCAGTCACCTTTTAAAAGGGGAGAGTATATAAGGTATTTCTACCGCCTTCTTCGCATGATTTCGTGGTGCAGTGGTGAGCACGCTCGACGCGTAACCGAGGGGTACGCGGTTCGATTCCCGGCGAAGGCGTTGCTCATTTTTCATCTCTCCTGTTTCTAAATAGCCTAATGACTCTACAACGTTACTGAATTAATATTGAGTTACTGAGAGATAAATCAATTGAAATAAATATGTATTCTCAAATAAAAAAAAATTAGATGAATGAAATTTGGAATGATATATCGAAAATTATCAATATAAATGAGCGATTTATCGATGTATCGGTCGGATTGTTTGAATTTCCTACGCTATACGAATTATAAAAGAAATATGAAGACACATTGCACTCTGGGGTGGTCCCCAAAGAGGAAGGTGTGGTTTTCACCTCGGATTAAGGATTCTTGTCACACCAATCCTGCGCCCTCAATGCAGCCTGCTTTCAGAAAGAGAAAGACAAATTGGATCGGTCGCCACTTCGGCCCCCTGGAGGGAAAAAATGCGGAACTCTTGCCGACTCGCGACGCCGACCGTTTCAGAGCTCTCTCGGCTGATGGAAGTCACGCATGGCACAAATTTCTGCAGGAACACCTCCTGCTCGTTTGTTGTTTGTCCCGTATTCAACTGGAGATTTGAAAAAAGGTATTTGCAGTTGCGACCTTTTTTTTTGGTGTGTGTGTTCGTTGCAATTAAAGTCAGGGAAGCCACAAAAGGAATCGCATTCAAATTTCAGTTTTATTTTTATAGTAAAGAAAGCCAAATAAAATTTGAGTAGTTTGATTACCTTCCTGTCCACTTTGCTTGCCAAGTAAGGCGAAGCGTGGGCATTTTATTTTATTTTTAGTCCAAAGGGGTAATTTGCCCAGAAGGACTATTAATTTCATTTTGGTATTTTTGCGTCTATTCACTAAAGCGTTGTTTCACTTTTCAAATTGTTGCCACCGAATATTATCGCCCTGTATTATATTTAAAGAAATTAAATAATGAAGAATGTGCATAAATGTATGTATGTTTCTCGAATGGTGATAAAACAATGGCACCTAGAGCATCCAATTTTGAATATTGAACGTTTATACCTGAATATGCGCGTGTAGAAGCCCAAATTCGGAATTTGTTTTATTACCAATTTCATATTTTGTAAAACTTTAACGAATTTTTGATTAACAAACTCAAGGATTTCAAAGCCAGCAATGGCAACGTTGTACAGAAAAATCATTTTTATCTCCAGCCCGTGAGATTGTGTATCGGAAATTCTAAAGATATGCTCAATTTACAATTATTTTGCGGTATTGCTTTTCAACGGAATTTTATGGTATAAGTGCAAAGATCATGATATTTAATAAATAAAGGTAACACACAAAATGTTAACAAAACGCCTCTTTAGACGTAATTTAAAATCTGAAACCTTTCGGACTTTTTTTTGAACATTACTTTTATTATTGTTCACTTAATTATGTCTTAAGTCTAAAAGGTGAAAATTTTATAAGGCTGAGTTCTAGTTATCAAATGCCTGAAGGGCGATATAATTTTTTTAGCGAAAGATAAGTTAAGCAGATTAAACAGATCAGTTGTAGGGATTTATATTTATTTTCACTAACCAGTTAAGTTTATGCTTTCTTTCCTATAAGCTTTCATTCTCCTAACTGTTAATGCCAGAATATTTAAATTGGCTAGCGCGCGCGAAGGAAAGCAAATTCTACCATTAGGAGAAAAGGTTTAAATACTGAGCTCTAGAAGGGAAAGTTAGAAAAAGAGTTGGTAAGCACTATACCCTTGTAGCGTGAGCTTCTGTTTCTGCATTTACTGCTGGTTAAAGTGCTGTAACTGCTATTACTTTGCCGCCACTAGACTTCGACGCGGTTTTAGGTAACAGGATTATCTGAGTCCTGGGGAAAAGTCTACTGTTGTGTTTATATCTTTGAATTTTACGTTTACTTCTTGTTAGTTGAGTTATCAGGACTTAGTGTTCTGTGCATCATTTTTGGAAACATAAATACAGTCTGTAATCGGGTTCTTATCCTCAAGTTCTAAGTCCTGAACTGGAACAGTGAGCTAATGTAATGTAAGCTTTGTTCTGATGTACTGCTGGGCTGGATAGTAACTGCACGTGAAAGGATTTGAAATCCTCTTTTATTAAATCACTATTAATTTACAAACTTCCCAACTCGGGAGCGATACAGAAAGTAAAAGACCGCACTTGGGTCGAACTTAACAATCAAATAAATTTAAATACTAAACCTAAAATAGAAATTAAATCAAAGTTTGCTCACAGAGCGATTCGCGGAGATTGGCCTCTACCTAAAAGGGTGCGTAGCAAGATATACTAATACTAACGCACTTCAAATTGTTTTACAATGCAATCACGTGGCAAGCACTATGGCTTATAAATTTTAACTGCTAGCTGGTCAGACGAACGTTGAGCAGAGTGTCCGTGATCTGAGGCTAAGCTCTCTCACCATAAGAGGTTTCTACCTCTGGCTTAAGTAGTACTTCGAAATTAGCATAAGCTGAAACCGCGCGCTTCTTCTGACGGGAAGTTGAAGCAGAGAGGAGATAGACAGATTTAAATTAAAATAAAACTTGGTTAGTTTAACTAAAACCTTACAGAGTTACCGCCCGAGCGAGGCGTCAAGTCGACGCATTGTGAATTTTTAAAGAGTTTAAAAAGGGGTTCTTTTACTCCTTCTCCTATCTGGCTGCTGCACACCTACTTCAGCTGTCACTTTGAAAGTTTATAACCAGACATTACACAGTGTAGATTCAAAAATATCCCTAAATAGCATTTACATTAAGAGTTTCTCATATGAGGATGTGTTCCATTTAAATATACGTCATACAAATAAACCATGCTTTTATTCGAAGAGCATACTTTCAATGAAATATTTTATAAATATTGTGTTACTGTTTTTAAGTTCAAATTTTTAAAACCCGAACTTGATGTTGTACAGTCTCCTTGATCTTTTTGAAATCATCCGGTGGTAGACACTACTGAAAACACGTAGCGAAATCTCGCTATGACATATTGCAGAAAAAGGTTTAAATAATCTTTTTATTTGAACTAAGCTCTCGCTCGGTACTCACAATTTACCGAACGCCCTCGCTCGGTGCTCGCAATTTACCACCCTTGAGGTTAAGTAACTTGAACAGGGAAAAAAAAATCTGAAAGCTTTTTAGATTTTACATTTACGCCCAAAGAGGTATTTTTTTAACGTTTTGTGCATTACCTTTATTTATTAAGTATCACGTTCTTCGCAATTAAACCATAAAATTCCTTTCAAGAGCAATATCGCAAAATAATTTAAAATGAGCATATCTTTAGAATTTTCGAGACACAGTCTCGCGCGCTGGAGATAAAAATGTTTTCCGTAGAGTGTTGCCATTGCTCGCTTTGAAATTGTTGAGTTTGTTGGTTAAAAATTCGTTAAAGTTTTACAAAATATGAAGCAGATAATAAAACAAATTCCAAATTTGGTTTTCCAGATGCCCATATTCGGGTGGAAACGTACGCTATTCAAAATTGGATGACTCTAGGTACTGTTGTTTTATCACAATGCGAGAACCATACATACATTTATGCAGATTCTTCATTATTTAATTTCTTTAAATACAATACAGGGCTCTAATATTTGGTGGCAATAATTTGAAAAATGAACCGACATTTATAGTGAACCACCGCAAAATACCAAAACGAAATAAATAGTCCTTCTGGGCAAATTGCCCTTTTGGACTAATAAAAGTAGGAACGAAAAAGAATAAGATTCCGTATTTAAAATTTAAAGGTCTAGCCCACCTTCTCCTGGTAACATTACAAACTGGTAGAACGCAAATTAAAGAAAATTACAAGAACGGAGTCATAAAATGTAAATTTCAAGGAGAATAATCATAATAAAAAGGCAGAAATAGAAATTCAAAATACAAAAATTTGTACAAAACAAAACTAAAATAATAAAAGTTTTAATCTCCTCTGTTTAAAACTTCAAACAGAACTTGTCAAGGGAAAAGTGTTTTGAAGCCTTACACCAAGTTGATTAATGAGTGTAGAATACATGTTTTGTTCCTCTAATCACAATAAAGTAAGATGGGCAACACGATTGGCCCCTTAATTATCTAAACCGCTAAATTGGCTGCACGCACCAAAGCCGAACTTAGACTATCAGTATGATCTAAAGAAAATGGCTAAGCACCAACTATTGTCGTACAAAATTACTTTAAACACGCGGCATCACTTCCGTACTAAGTCTCCTACTTCTACTCCTCACGAACTCTTAAAACCACTTCTTAAATACTGCTTCCGAACTCACTTCGAATTTGCATATACGTCATTAAAATTTACCTTCTGCCGGAAACCTGAAATCAGAAGAGAAAGGAAAATTTCACAAATTAAAAATAATTGGTTAGAATAAAATATGTACAGAGACATATATAAAAAAAGAGATTTTAAATGCCATAGAAAGTTTTCGAAATCAAAAGCAGGTGCATCTTTTCTCATATGGAAATGAAATCTTTTGCCTGCGACAGAATATGGAGAAAAAATTTCAGATATGTTTGGCCGGACTATGATAAGAAATGCTACCCATTTACTTAGAATTGAATGTAAAGCAATTAAGAATCACATCCTTCAAGCCTTTAACCTTTTTTAGGTGGGCCGGTATGGACACACCTAAAAATTTAATTCTTTTCTTCTTTCATGTGAGGAAAATGCTTGAGGAAGTAAATAATTCTGCAAAGAATCTGGATTGTATTCAATGCAGTTGTGCCCAATAATGTTATTCTTCGAGACAAGGAGGGCATAATCTGGGGTAAGAATGTCCTTCTCACCCGAATGAATTCGCGGTATTACGAATCAGCTGATTTCTCTTTCCGTAGTCATTTGAAGTCTTGATATTGAAGTGGAAGCTTTAGTAAATCGCATTTGCTTTAGTCGAAATACAGTTGATCTAGTCTTCCTTTTAGTAGTAAATATGGCTCCTGCCAAACGAACTAACACAGTGCTAGTTTCAAATGCAGAGTTAATCAAGTTTGAGAGAGAAAATGGAAATCGTGCTGCAGGAAGAATATTTGGCGTTGATAAAAGATAGAATGGACGATGATTGTTTATTTGTGGACCTGAGTAACATTGATGGCAAAGATGAAACAGAATTCGATGATGGCCCTGAAGTTGTAACGGAAGACTAAGACGACGAACTTTTCATGTCATCCGATAATGAAATTTTTTAAATTCATAAGGTAATCATTTCTTTTTAATAAACAGCATTTAGGTAAACGTAAAAAATCTAATTTTTGTATGTTGATTTTTACTTCCTTGTACGAAGAAAAAAGGAAGTATTGTAATCGCGAAAAATTTCGGGTACCATATTTCAACGAAAATATCCATTTTGACCGCTATCGAATGCAATTTATCGATGTTTTTGCGTGATATTCGTATGTAAGGACTGAATAAAAGCCTCTTCAAAACTAATTTAAAATGAATTCTGAAGAGATTTTTTCGTAGCGTCTGTACGTACGTATCTAGTACAACTCAAAAACAAGTAGCCATAGAACGTTTGAAATTTTGTATATAGGACTGCTATAACATGTAGATGTGAATCTCCTATTTTGATTGCAATCGGCTGCACCAAAAGTATATAAATATACGTTATCCACTCTGTTACTCGGCTTAGTGAGCCCAGTTTTTTTATTTTTATATGGCAAATTCTGCATTTCTTGCTTTAAAAATGATTGAATTATATTGTTCTTATCTTCCGGTTAAGCTTTTTATGCCTTTAGAAAATCTGCATGCAAGAATTATAGAATTATGAACAATTTAAAAGTTGTTTAAGTGCGGGTAAGCCTAATCATTTTTCCCATGGAAGCCATATTTGTTTACAACTGAAACGTAGGAGAATGGTGAATTTGTTGCCAATCTAGTGGAATTAAGCTTCACAACAACAAAGATAACACCTTCTTTTATTATTGCAAATTAAATCATGCTTAACACATTCTGGAATTTATTCGAGGAAATACAAGTAAGTCTTTAAGATTTACTTCGTAATTTTTCATATAGATATTTTCAGTTTTTATGTATTTTCGCCTTGTCGCGAAGTCAGAACTGAATTAATTGAATGAGAAATACTGAATCGTCTGCGGAAAAACTGTTTTCTCTCCCCCCTTTTTTTTTTGTTTAATTTTGTTTATACATCGTTTTAAATTTATTATAGTATTTGAATAGAACATGTGGCAACGATCAGGTAATTTACCAAATGGTATACATAGTTTTTTTTGCATTCAGAGTTATAAAATGAATGAGATGTAAGGCTGTTAAGAGAACCTAGTGCCAAAGTGTTGTTATGCTAAAGAAATATAGTGAGTTTTAAAGAATGCATTTATTTTGTCGTAGTTTATACGCTATCTAGTAGATTTAATTCAGTCCAATAAGTTTAAATAAATGAAAAGTGTTTATAATTTAATATTCCGTACAAGGAAGTCATCTGGTGTATACATCAGATTTTTTCCCTTATATTTAATCTATAATTTTTATATCCCACGTATAACGCACATCCGTAAATTCGATTTTATTAAAAGTGCTCGTTTTACGCCGGAATATACGGTAATTATTTACATTTATAATTTTTAAATGAACAAAGAAATGCTCATATAAGTGAACACAAAATCGACATATATTTTTCTATATCTGGTTGTTTGCTTCGTAAATCTTTGAGTTCTTTTTCTGCCTGGGAGGAGAGATGCCAAACAGCTCTCGAAAACAAAACAAAACAAAACAAAAAAAAAATATTTAAAATCTACGCTAATCTAAAGCTGGTTTTTTGCTTAATACAAATTAGTATTGAGTCACAGCAAATACGTAGACAAGACATGTACCATATATGGTTCTAGAGCTATTAAGGTTTCGGAGTAAGAAAATAAGCTATGCTGTTACAGGGATTCGAATCACGGAGCTTCCGATCGCTGATGGGATGTTATAGCAATATAAGAAGATCGGAAGGTACACGGGAGAAGATAATAATTCCTTATAGGGTAATATCGGTGTGTGAACCTAGCAAGAAAAATATCACAAATCTTGTTCTGAACTCTCTGTTTTTTAAAATCCTACTTAAAATGAACCAAGCTTATTATTATAGTTTAATATTGTTGAGGAATTTTACCTATTTACCTACTAAATCTTCGTTGAAAAAAGAACTCAAATGATTTGTTTAAAGTAGGTTTTTCATCACAGGTTTAGTTCCTGTTGAAACGTGAGTTCTTTGTGAAGTATCATTATGCTTTCTTTCAAATGCCAAATTGGTTTCGTTAGCTTCGGCATGGAGTAATAATTATAGTTTTTATCTAGATGGCTAATATAAGTATTCAAAATCCAGCGTGAGTTTCTTCAAGAGATGCTTTTTTATGTGTTTTTCAAATTGGTCAAATGTTTTATGATAAAATCATTTTTATTGCGATTTTCCTTTACGAATTTCCATTCATGATTAAATAAATTATGCTAGTCGAATATATGACAGTTAAATAGAATGATTCTTTTTTACTTCCTTGCACGAAGTAAAGGAAGCATTGCAATCCTGAAAATTTCGGGTCTCACATTTCCCACCCACCCACACACAAAAATGCTGCCCAGACGGTATACTGGTTAGAGGAGCTGGCTACGATACTAAAGGGCCTGATTTCGAATCCCAGAAGGCATGCCTGTATTTGTCCGTCTGTTCATAGGAGGCAAAGGTGGCCCACCTGTTCGGTGCCTCCATAATAAAGTGACTGTCAGTTTTGTGGGATTACAAAGGTGTGTGCATTTTGAGCTGCTTTCAAGCAACCAAATGATCAACTCAGATGTTTACTGTCAACAGCTTATGAAACGGGAGTAAGCAATCAAAGAGGAAAGGTCAAAATTGCCAAATCGCAAAGGAATCGTGTTCCACCATGACAGTGTGAGACCTCATACATCTTTAGCAATATGTGCGGAATCATTGGAACTTGGTTGGGAAGTGATGTCGCATTTCGCCTATAACCGCGACCTTGCATTGTCAGGACTGAGTGTTCTGTGCATACTCTTGGCGAACATATTCGTGAAGTAGTTAAAGTCCTGATCTTGAACAGGGAGCTGAATGCAGCTATGTTCTGTGGTAGAATACTGTGGTTAAGTGGTAGAATAACTGCACGTAAGAAGGATTTAAAATCCTCTTTTATTAAACCACTATTATTTATAGCCACTTCTCAACTCGAGAGGGATAACAGAAAATAATGACCGCACTTGGGTCTAACTTGAACAATCAAATAATTTAAAATAAAGTTAAATAGAAATTAAGTAGACGTTGCTCACAGAGCTATGAATGCGAGGTTGGCCTCTATGCTAAACGATCAATGGTGCGTAGCAAGATTTAGCTAATACTAACGCACTTAGATTATTTCAAAAAGCAATAGCGTAACAGCGCTAAGACTTAGAATTTAAATACTAGCTAGTCAGGTGGACGTCGAACAGAGCCGCAGTGATCTGAGACTAAGAGCTCTCTCACACTCCTTGCCAACCCTTAAATACAACACTTGGCTCCGCTTCAAATTAGCATAAAGCTGAAACGCGCGCTCATTCTAACGGGAAGTTGAAATAAAAACTTACAAGAAAGAGAAAATTAACATAAAACTTTGTTAGTTTAAACTAAAACCTTACAGCAGCATCGGGTCTTGAACTTTTCGCCGTCCCCATTTCACTATTACCGTTTTGCTTTGGCCGTTTCGCCGTTGAGAACTTTCTCCGTCGGGATATTTTTCTTTCCATAACTGTATTTTATATTGCCGTATTACATTCGTATTAAATTTATTTAGTTTAATAATCCTGTTTTCCTTTTGTACATGTAATAAAGGTTGCTTATAATATAAATGTATATATATATATAGAATACACATCTCATAATATATGTTATATAGATCTTGCTTATAATATATGTTATATAGATGTGTTTAATTGAAAATTTTTTTTTCTTTTAAAATTTTAAGACACCCAGAGATATACAATACGTAAACAAAATTATTAAATTAAATAAACTTAATAATATAATATGGCAAGATATAATACAGGCAAATAAAGAAAAATACCTGCTAAATATACAATAGCTAAATAGAATTATTAAACTAAATCAACATAATATAATACGGCAAGATATAATACAATCATGTAAAGAAAAATATGTCTTGACGGTGAAACGGCCACATCGAAACCGCCACGACGAAACGGCTACGGCGAATAGTCCTATTCTCGCACCATGGGATTATCATTTATTTAAAGTTTACAAAACTTTTTAAGTGGTAAAAATTTCAATAATAACGCTGACCTCAAATCTCAGTTACTTGAGTTTTTTTACTGATAAAGACCAGAAGTTCTATGAGCGTAGAATCATGAAGTTACCAGAAAGTTGGCAAAAGATCATCGTACAGAATGAAAGATATTTAACTGACTAAGGTTCGTCTTTTGTATAGAAAAAACTGACTCTTATTTCACACTGAAAACCCGAATTTATTTTCTTTCCAATCCAATAAAAATTTAATATACTACAGAGATAGATTCGTCTTTAAACTACTACAAAATTCTCATTACCACTCAAAAGAAAACTTAGCACGCTTGCGATAATAAATAAAATTAACATGGTGATTAAAGGTTCTGTTCTCAACATTTGCAATTGCATCCAGTGAAAACAGAAGAGCAAAATATAATGCACTATCCAAACTTCGCATATAAAAGACAGAGAACAAAAGCATCATCATATCAACTACCATTCTTCTCCGTATATGGTATTTTCTCCCTCCTTTCTGCTTCTTTCTTGATGCAACGGTAGCACACTCGGCGCGTATTCGAGAAGTACAGGTTCGAGTCACGGCAAGGTTTTTGCTCATTTTTCACGTCTCCAGTTTAAAGAAAATCCTAATGACTCTACAATTGCAGGGTGAAATGTTGTTTGACATCAGAACAAGCTCACGAAATTCATCGCGGCAAGGAGCACAAGATTACGCCTATCGCTGGCAAGAGCTTTGTGCACTGTATAGTTGATAGTAGGATATTACCCAAATCTACTTCAATTTTGAGGAAGAGCACCCCGGAGTGGGTGAGTTCGGAGTGCAGAGTCTCCCCTCTTCCCCTACCATCAGTCCACACGAGAGGACATTTAGTCATAAATTTAGAGTACCTCCGACACCGCAAAAACACTCTACATTAACAAACATCCATGCTCGTCCGGGATTCGAACCCGGCCCTCCTAGTTTGCAGCTGTCTGTTGCCGCAGAAAGGAGCCTTCACCCATTTCCGTAGGGATGGCTTGAAGATTTACTTTTCAGTTTGCCAACCTGGCGCATTTAAAGATGAATTGGTAACCCTTGGTTCGCCCCTATTTGAAATATAATAGCCTTGTTGCTATAGCGACCGCCACCCGCCAGACACTGCGGCGGGAGCTCTTCTTCTCGTAGACAGGTAGTAGTCAGAGTCACTAACCGCCATCTTGTTTGGGCGGAGCAATGCCAAAAAAAGTAGGCCTACAGTAACAAAATAACAGGTACATTTGTCTCCTATGTAAGAAGTTTCTCCAAAACAAATCATTACTAATTAACATGAGTACAAAAGTAATATGAATACTCTAGATGAATAAATTCTATAGATATGTGTTAATTATTATAGATATTATATATTGTAAGGAAATTTCGGGCAAACTTTATTTCTTAATGGAAAACATATGAATAATCGTAAGGTAAATACTACACTGATAGAACTATTTCACGGTATCGTTAAAAGATCGTTAAAAATTTGGGCTTATTGTTTATGGCCCAAGGGCAATGATTTTCGAATTCAGTGTTGCAGTTAAAAATATATAAGATATTTGAACTAACACACTCAGAAAAGAGAAATATCGATACTTTATTCCAGTAACTGGAATTAAGAAGTCTAAGGCTCTGTTCAGACGAGGGTATAAATTTCATAACTGGTTTAAGCCGAGCTCTGTTGCTAAGCAACCAGACCTTGCTACTTCACAAAATGTGGTTTAGGGTCTTTGGTATAAAGTTCGAAGTTTCCAACTTTATGCCGACTTGGTATAAGAGTCGACTGATTAGACTGAACGCGCAAAACCTGACCAGGAAAACAGAGCGGGAAAGCTGTAGACACATCCACGCATGATCAGTTTAAACTTCTCTTACTGACTACGGCTTATACCCTGTCTCGGAAATATGAACGGAACTTTCGCATTTTATGCCTTATGACTAAGCCTCTATGACATTTATACTACAGTCTGAAAGGACCTTTATGGAAGTAAATTGTAGGTGGAATAATTTTCTCTGAAAAAAAAGACAGATTCTACAGTTAAAAAAGCTTCTGAGCATAAACGTGAATTCAACAATCTATAAACGGGCATCTATACTTTGCTAGCGTTTCCGCGGACATGTATGTCATGGCAGAAGAAACTGGCATTCTGTTTATAGCATTTCGTATCAACGTAATGTATTAATGTACACTGCGAAAAAAAAATGGGACAGTTCTACATCTCTCGTTTTACTAAGCCAATGGAAGAAATTCAAATTGCGTTTTTCATGTCTCGGAAGCACGACTTTGAATATATATTATATCTACATATAGCATTGTTCTAACATAGGTATTTTGACACAAAATGGGCCTTTTTCTGAAATAATATACCAATTTTTCCCATACTTCGATTCTACGACTCAAATTATGCCTAAATATTACACTGCTGGCCACCTTAATTTCAACACCAAGAAAGACAAGACATATCAAAACACAATTTATTTAGTGGATAACATGTTGACAAAGTATCAAATGATTAAATTTATAGACTTCTGTGAAGTGTGGTTCCTTCTAGAATCAGTAGCCAGAGCAGTCGCCATTGTTGAAGATCACCACTGCCACACGCCTCAGCATTCATTCAAAGAGACTATGGATGTGTTCTTGGGGTACAGCAGACCAAGCAGCATCTACTTTACGGAGAGACGGAGACGCCCTAACTTTACCTTTTTGGTTATACAGGCATAGTCCCACGCCCTCCTCCTTGTCTGTTTTCATCAGCTCCACCACAGCCAATGGAGCGGACAAGACAGTACCAGTACGGTCCCTGCCGAGCCTGAACCCAACCTGGGTACAATACCCGGGCTCTAGTCCTGTGAAGAATAAGGTACAATAGTACCTGATATTTTACCCCCGTGGTTGAGACTGTCTAAGTACAGATCCTAGCCAGTACTTCCCAGGAATTCTCCTGAGTCAACCCCCGGGGGGTAAAATTAGCAGCGCCTTCGCCGGGAATCGAACCACGGACCTCTGAAATACTGGCTCAGTGTGCTGACCATTACACCACGAAGGCATAAGCAGCATCTACACGTTGCCAGAGTTGATCTGGTGGGGCAGCTTGGGATGTAATCTGGTTCAATGGTTCAGCAACCACCGACCAGTTTTCTATCGGCGAAAGATTCGGAGAGCGAGCCGGGCAGGGAAGCAATTCCATCCGACGATTGACGAAGAACCCTTGAACAATGTGTGCCAGGTGTGGCCGTGCATTATCCTGTTGAAATATGGTTGTGGGCAAGCCCTGAAGGTAAGAAAGGACAACTAGTTCCAACACCTCGGAGATGTAGCGCTGGCTGTTTAAAGTACTTACTGGCAATGCGTGCTAGAGGAGTGCGAGAGTGATATTCAATACTGCCTCACACCATAATACCCGGTGCAGGACCAGTGTGGCGGTGCATAACGCAGCTGTTCCGGATCCTCTCTCCACGGTGTCTCCAGACTCGAATCCGACCATCGTGGTGTTGCAGACAGAAGCGTGACTCGTCAGTAAAGACAGTTTCATTCCATTTTGCCGTCAACATCCTTCTTTCATCGCACCATTGGAGGCGGAGACGTCTGTGGTTCTGCGTCAAGGGTAGACGAAGCAATGGACGTCTTGCGAACAGACCACTCTGCTGTAAACGGCATCGAATGGTACTCGCAGACACTGGATGATGCGTTACAGACTGAATGTGCCGTGCTATGGTTCGTGATGTGACTGAGCAATCCGTCACTGCCATGCGGACAATGTTCCTGTCATCACGTGAAGTGGTGCACCGAGGTGGATGCGATCAAACACGTCTGTCCGTCGTACCCTCCTGCATTCAACGTTCACATATCCGCATTACAGTTGTTTGGTTTCGTCCAACACGACTACCAATTTTCCTGAAAGATAATCCACACTCTCGGTAGGCCACGATCCTTCCTCTGTCGAACTCGGATACTTGATCAAACGATCATCACTGTTTACTACGAGGCTTGATCGTTTTTTTTGAAAAAACCACAAGAAAAACACAATTGCCGAACTTGAAAATCGTTGAAAAGTCCAAGCCTTAAATAGCGCTTTGAAGTGGTGCTACAGGCGCGCGTGATGTACGTCTGCGCTGAAATTCTAATCATTTGCATATCTCACCTCGCTAATGCATGTTATAAATTTCATGTTATTTGCATGCCTTTTTTTCAGGGTGTTGCATTTACGGTGGCCAGCACTGTAGATTTTGTAAAATTTGGTGCGAAATTTACGGAGAAATTCAAAAATCTAACTTGGTGAACTTTTTTCAGTTTGCGCCAAGAATAATTCACTTGGCGAACTTCTTAATACGTGGCAACTTCTTTTCCTATCCCTTCCATTGGGCAGGAGCGAAAAAAAGTCACATCGTTCCTACCTTTTTACATTGCGCATGAGCGGAGAAAAAGTCACATCGTTCTACTTTCAAATTTTAGCAAAGTGCGTAAACCACATTAGATGTTACTATCGCTTTTGACAAATATGCCAAATTTCAGAACTCCTAAATTCACGTATATCTTCGAAAATTTCGAATAAAAAGCTCTAATGTTTTGCAGGTATACTTAGAAATACATCTACTTTAAGTTGACGGTAAAAATTTTATAGGTTATAATTCAAAATGTTTTTCCAAAAATTTATAAAAATTATTTAAAAATACAAATTTTAAAAATAAATCATAAAAAATGGTTGAATTTTATTTGGAGTGAACATACATTTCGAACTGTGAAAGAAGGAATCAAGTAAGCGTAATAAAAAAAAGAGATCTTAATAAATACATACCAAATTGAATTAACATTGAGGAGCTAAAATTTTGAGAGCTAATTTTTTAAAAACTACTCGGGCGATTTTTACAAAACTTGGCAGTTTGGTATAATTTGAGTCGTAGAATCTAAATATGGAAAAAATTAGCATGCCATTTCAGAAAACATCCTATTTTATGTCAAAACACCTCTTTTAGAACAATGCTATATATTAATCTAATACATATCCTAAGTCGCACTTTCGAGACATGGAAAACGCAATTTGAATTTCGTCAATCGGCGCTGTAGAACGGGCTATATAAAACTGTTTCATCTCTGTCTCTCTCTCTTCCCCCCCCGCAGTGTACAAAGGCAAAAACGTAGAAGCAGTATCTAGTTTAGGAAAGGTGCCTGTGTGAAACTGACGAAAAAAATAGTTCTCTGTAGCCGTTACTTTTACAGCTCTCAACCAGATATTTGAACACTTCGAAAAATAAAATGTAGGTAATTATTAAGGCAAAATACTTGCAATTAGTCGCCTTGAAAGAAGTCTTCTTAGAGAAATTCCGGAAAGCGTGAGCTGGTATTTATGGTATGCGCAGAGAAAACCACAAAATTGTTGTCTTTATGGCCTACTAGTTTTTCAGTCAGTAATCATAACCCTAATGAAGGTGTAAGGTTTTAGTTAAACTAACCAAGTTTTATTTTAATTTAATTTTTTTCTATCTCCTCTGTTTCAACTTCCTGTCAGAAGAAGCGCGCGTTTTTAGCTTATGCTAATATTGAAGTACG
>KK120516.1:60775-74065 GCA_000611955.2 Stegodyphus mimosarum | reverse complement strand
GGATTTTACTATTTATCTGAAATGCTGTGAATAGAATTCAACTGACAGTAGAATAAAAAAAAAAGGAAGACATTTGAAGATATCTGCTGAAAAGCATGTTCCTGAAAAGTCCCACCAAAAGATAATGTAAAATTTTAGTAATGTAAATTAATTTTGCAGTCTCTTAGGTGGTACTAAATTTCTTAACACACAGAGATTCATGACAAATAAGAAGTCCAGTTTCTTGCATTAAAATTGTTATCCCAGCATCGTGCAAATTCGAATTGATTAACATATATTTTATAAAATAGAATGTAAGATTTTATTTGCCCAGTTATAACCCTTTTTTTTTTGGTAACACTGTGTACATGTACGTATTAAGTTGGATAAACAAGACAGTTTAAGAAAAATTATTTAAATTCCTGAATATTTTTAACTTGGCTCTTAAATTAGTGTACATTTAGGATTAGTAAATTTAGAAGATAAAATTTTTCAAAAGCTATTAAATGTACTATAGGACAATAATGCACTACATATGATTTGTTTTTTGAAAATATAAATTGAATAAAGTGTAGCAGCCTCTTTTTTTGCATAAAATATTTTATTTAATTAGTGAAGAAAGTATTTAAATATGGTGTTGATACTTTAATTTTTAAAATTGGAAAATATTTCTGCAGAAAATGCATTTTGAGTAATAAAAACAGATATTACTTTTACTGTTAGAGATAATTATGTAAATAAAACAACAATAAAGAAAAAGCATTGTCTCAATAATTGTGCTGATTTGCAAGTTGATACAGTTATTCCATGACACCCCCTTTAATCGTTAAAATTCATTTAAGTGGAAACTGCTGTTTATTCTTTGGTTTATTCTTTTTTGTGTAAATCTGGAAGTCAACTATGCATGCTTCTCTGGTATCTGAATTAAACATTTCACAAGAATATAGATAGGTTAACAATATGTTAAGAAGAGGATTTCTGAACTTGGTCATTAAGAAATTTTAATGAATTTTATTAAGCCCACCTTTATAAAATGCACTCTTTTGTAAGTACTAATGCATTTTAATTGAGCACTTAATTTTGTACATCATAGATGTAGCATTTTTTTCGTAGTTTAAAAAATGATTTAAATTAGAATAATAATTAAAATTTCCTACAATGCTATCAAAGATAATGTAAAGTTCAGAAAGAAAAAATTTAATTTACGAAAAATATACTCGAAATATCACTAAATTAAAAAATAACATGTTTAATACTTTATTTTATATTTATTTTAACGAAAAGAATAGCCGATTTGGAAAAATTTTTTTATCTGAATTGGTTTTCCAATAATTAGGATAAACGAGGTTGTACTTAAATATTTTCCTACATATATTTCTTCAAAAAAACTTTAATGTTAAATGCAGCATAAGTTTTTTGTTTTAACATAAGACTTTTGAAAATTAATTCAGTATGATTGCAAATTTTTGTCTTTTGCTTGCTTATTTTTCACTAACGTTATTTTATTTATTATCTCTTTTATGCTTTGTAAGTTACATTTATATCAATTTAATTCAACTTACCTTACACTCAATTATACTGAGATTTAGCAGCACGATTAGTGAGGTTTGTATTTTTTTATTTGCCAAGTAAGCGATAAAGATGAAATATGGAAACCCAAGCAAACTTCTAGAATTTCAAAGCAGCCAATGGCGTTACAGAATTAGAGGATTTCGGGTTAAAACGGAGACGGACGTCCCATGGAGGTTAGAATAGATGGATTCAGCCCATAGAGGTTAGAATAGATTCTAACCTATTCTAACCTCCATGCCAAGATCCCTTCAATACACGAGGGCGGAGGGCGCTGTGATCACGAACGATGGAGACTTGGCCAGCTCCGAAATTTCTATGTGTTTTTTCCGGAAAAAAGCCTTAATTAATTAAAAAATCTTTAAAAATTTCCTCCTAAGTGTCTGGCCCTCAAATGTGACAGTTTTTCTGTGCGAAAGGGGTCTCACTTCCTCGCTGTTCATTCTTCTGCAATCCGAAGGAAAACAGGAGCTTTCAAATAAGTAGCCTTATTTTCTCTAAACTAAATCAAATATATATTATTGAAGTGCCTTCATATTCATTTATTTATTATGGTAGTAGGCCTCTGACATTAAATGATAGTTAGAAATTGCTTTATATTATATGATTGTTTTTCCTGTAACCTGTAAAGACGTTATCCTTATCAGTAGACGCAAAGTGTGCCTCAACTTGTTAGACTAGCACAAACTTTTAATTGATGTAGAGCTGTGCCGCCAGAGGTCAGCCTCAACCTACTTGCTAGCGAGGTGAGGCGGTCAATACACGATGAGAGAAATATGGTGTTTGACGAACGATGGAGGCAGCGTCTTAGCATAGTTACGTAATTTTTTTAATGTATGTGTCGATAAACGCTTACCTCCCTAAAAATTTTATTACACTTTTCCTCTGCAACATCTCGTCCATGAACTGAAGATTCTCTTCAATCAAAGGAAAGAAGGAAACTGTTTATCGGCCACTGTTGATTTTCTACAAGACAGAAGTAAAAGAATGGATAAAACATTCAGATAAGTATCCTTCCTTTCTCTAAATTTAATCTAATCTATATCATGAAAGTGCCTTTAAATTCATTTAGTCATTATTTTTATTAGTTTCTAGTATTATACAATAGTTAGTAAATTGCTTTAAATCATGTAGTTCTTTTTCTCGTAACTATTCCGTAGAGACGCTACGTTCCTTATCGGCAGTCAATCAACAGCTACCCTTCGGAGACGCCGTTTCTTGCTCAGGAATTTCTTGAGAGGAAAAATAGGATTTTGGGCATAGATAAGTGCAGTAAAGTGTTATCTTTGTTACTGGGACCTCTTTCAATTCTCATACTTAAAATTATATGCTAATATATATACAGTGTGCCTGAATTAGTTATACTAATGCTTTAATAAATTATGAATGTTAAATTAATGAATAAATATTATGTGTAACAAATAAAAAATTTAATTAAAAATCGTATTTTAGGAAAATTTTCTGTTTCTTTTCCTTTTCTTTCAATAGGCCTTTTTTTTTTCTTCTCTATTAGATTTGGGCCATTTATTTTTATTTTATTTTGTCCCGACTTTTCTTTCTGGCCTTTTGAACTCGCGCAAAGTGTACGAGATTCCTTTTTACTGTCCTCTGAAGTACGAACGAAAACAGGAGCTTTCAGATAAGTAGCCTTATTTTCTCTAAACTAAATCAAATATATATCACTGAAGTGCCTTTAAATTCATTTATTTATTATGGTTGTAGGCCTCTGACATTAAATAATAGTAAGAAATTGCTTTAAATCATATGCTTGTTTTTCCTGTAACCTTCCGTAGTGACGCTATCCTTACCAGCAGATGCCGTCTATTAGCACTCCCCATCTGGGCCCTTTGAAGGAATTCCTCGATAGGAGGAAAGGGGATCGATGAATGTAAAAGGTTGCAGTTTTATTGTTTTCGATTGCAATTTTTTCTCTCAGTTCACAAATAAAGGAAACAAAAAGATTAATTTATATTTCCTAGAATACATCTCTTAGATTTATGAGCATATACTAATAAAGTGTACCTCAACTTGTTAAACTAATCCAAATATATGGTAAACTATGATGGTTAAATTAATAAATAAATATAGTGTTTAAAAAAATTATCATATAAAAGTCTGATATTTGTTTATTTATTTATTTTTGCTGATATGCTCTCGCACTGTGTATGGTTTTGTGGTCTTGTCTGATGTTGTTTGCAAAAAAAAAAGAAAAAGAAAAGAAATGTATGAATATGTTTGGAAACCGGAATGCTAAATGTTACCAATATATACTTTTGTCTGCACACAATAGTATTTAGGACATTTTCTTACTTTCTTTCCTTTTCTTTCTATAACCCCTTTTTATTTTTATTTTTTTTCTCTCCATTACTTTTGGGTTATTTATTTTTAATTTTATTTTGTCCCATATTTTTTCCCTGGCCTTTAGAACTCGTATAAAATATACGAAGTTCCTTTTTACAATCCTCTGAAATACGAAACCCTAGCTTGATTTTTGGCCCATCGGGGCAGAAAGACTTAGCGGGTGCAAAACAAGACTTCTGTCTGTCCCCCTCTCGAGAAAATTCCCCAAAGGGGCCAAGGGATGAATTTTCAAGTATTTTAGAGACTGAGCGTTTGGCCAAGATGGCGGCCGCTAAACCGGCAGAAGATCCCCCTCACTACGAGGAGAAGCGTGCTACGCACGAGGTCAGGGGAAAACCTGTTCAGATTTCCTCTGCTCGCAAGCGCAAAAATCAGACAACCAGCTCCGAGGGTTTCATCACCCCGACGTCGCGTAAACAAGGCAAGGCGCCTATTATTATTGATCTAACGAACGATTTGTCAACTAATGATAATTCAAATTCTGCAGGTAAAACTGTTCAAAACTCTAAATCAAAGTAAAATTCAAAAAATGCTACTCCCGAGAAAAGGGAGAGGATTAATAAATTCGAAAGAATTAAAGAGTCTCTGATAAATGATTCTGGTAAGGATCAGTCGGCTATTGAAGCCACAAACGAGGGAGATAACAATTCCGAGCAGGCACAGACCGTCCCCCCACCGCAGTCTGAGATTCCGGCTATTCACCTCAAGAGCAGCAAGAATTGGGAGACGCAAGTGTCATTCTTGAGGGAAATTAGCCCAAATTTACGGAGCATACTGACTGGTCCATATATGAAATTATTTGTTCAAACAGAGCTGGAATTCAGGAAGGTTACCCGCTGGATGAAGCAAAGACTTTTGATTTGAAACAAGACCGGCCAGTCAAAATTGTTGTCAGAGGCCTTCCTGTTGAAACTAACACCGAGGACGTCAAAGAGGAAATTGAGGCGATGGGATTTAAAGTGCGTCGCTGCGTTCGGCTGACTCAGCCAGGCTCCAGAGACCCTAAGCCACTTCTATATGTGCAAGTCATCCCACACCCTTTCCTCGATCATCTGTTCGCCGTCACTGACATGTGGGGCACAGAGATCAGCATTTAGCGTTATCGCGGCCGCAAGGGCCCTACTCAGTGCTTTCGGTGCCAGGGCTTTTTCCATTCTTCGGATCTCTGCACCTTACCAATCCGTTGTGTCAGATGCTCTGGACCCCATTGGGCACGTGAGTGTACCAAAGATTTAGATGTACCTGCAACTGCGATGGAAATCATCCAGCTTCTTATAGTTCTTGTACTCGATTCCCAGGTAATAAACGGGCTCGTGGCAAAAACACCACGCATAAAAATAGAGCAGCTGCACAGACAGCCCCCGCAGGGTTCTTCTAAGTCCACAGCAACCGCTGAGACAAGACGTCTCATGCTTGCTCCCTCAAGCAACGTCAGTTCCCCATCTTATGCACAGATGGTGAAGAACACCACAGAGCACGGATTCAAATCCACGAATCCAAGACTGCTGGTTGCAGAAGCCCCAGCAGTATCAGCCACAGCAGAGTGTAGCAATGATTCAGAACATATCTTCTCTTCTACACTAAAATGCTTAGTTGAAATCTCACGCGACCTTGCTGTAGATAAGCATATTCTGCTTCTCGCCTTCAAAAAAGCATTGCCAAAACTCAGGCAAGCAGATGCTTTAATGAGGACATTTTACTTGTATGAAAGCTATATTGAGCTTTCAAATTAATTTGACCTATTTTAGACCCATGTCTTCTGTTTTTCAGTGATCAACCTCTATATAACGTCCTAAAATTCAATATTTTAAGTAATAATAGTTCATTTACCAGCAGAGAACTAACCATTGGTACATGGAATAACAATGGCTTAACATAAAAAATTCACGAAGTACGTGATTTTGTAGTAGAGCACGATATTGACGTGTTTTTAGTCCAAGAGACTCACCTTACCCCAGGGAATACTCCCAAAATTGGGAATTATGACATTTATTGTACTAACAGGGTATCACAGAGCAGAAATCCCAGTGGTGGCACTTGTATCTATGTGAAGCGTTCTTTAAGGCATCACTTGATACCGTCCCCTGATTTAAAAATTTTGGCAGTGACTATAATCAAAATTTTCTTTCGAAATTCTCCCCCGCTGACAATAGTTTCAGCTTATTTACCTCCACAATCAGCGGCACGTGGAAGGCCTTCTTTTCCTGTCAGTGATTTTGATAAACTTTTAAATGTTTCAAATCACCTAATAATTGCTGTTGATCTAAATTCAAGCCATACAGCATGGTTTTGTCCGAATAGGAACAGGTATGGCATTAGTCTAAATTCATGGTGCCAGAGTAACCATGTACAGATCATAGCTCCTACCCTCCCGACTTACTACCCTGCAAGAGGGTCCCCCGCAGTTCTTGATCTGGCTGCAGTTTATAATATATTTTTTCGGCATGAAATTAATGTGATTCAGGACTTGAATTCTGATCACTAGCCTGTTTTGATTACCCTAGATGTTCAAAATCATTACTCAAACTTAGAGGGGCAAGTCTTAACAAATTGGGACGATTTTAGATTTATTTTGGAAAAAACTGCACTCCCTTCCATCAAAATTTCCAGCAATTCGGATTTTGACAGGCATATTAAAAGTCTGGAGTCTTTATTAAAAGAAGCGAGAGCTGCGGCTTCGAAACCAATTAAACACCCAGGTGTTAAACTAAACTCCACCTGAGACTAAAGTCAAAATTAAGCAGCGGAACTATTTGCAAAAAATTTGGCAAAGGACACGCGATCCCAACATCCGTGCCCAGTTTCGCAAGATACAGAACGAGATAAGGACTGAAACCCGCTTATTAAAGCAAGCGGAGTGGTAAACATACATTGAGTCCCTAACGACTGAAGACAAATCGATTTGGCGCGCAGCCGCCCGATTACGCAAACATAAAACGCCCATTCCGCCCCTTCAAACGGCCGATGGCGTACAGATGGCCTACACAGAAAAGGCAGAAGTCATCGCTGACAGCCTTGCAACACAATTCACACCCAATTACGACTCCTACTGTAACCGTCCGGTTAGCGTAATGGCAAACCGCAAGATCAGTAAAATACTTTCTTTTAAAAACCTTGGGCAAACCGCACATTGAGTTGATCAGTGTTAACGAATTTCGCTTACTGCGCATGCTCAATAGTGTACCGTTGGCGTGCCGTTCTGGCTTTGAAACCAGAAGATAAACCAAAATGCATCTTCTGCGGCGAAAATCATGTAAGCAGTTACAGGGGCTGCAAAGAATACCAACGAAAATTTGAAAAGAAAAACCCGATCCAACAGCAGAAGACTCCCACTCTTACTGAAGAAAACTTCCCTTCCCAAATGAAAGTAAAGAATACAAGAAATAGGCCTCAAGTCCTATACAGCGACATACTGAAAGGAAACAGTAACCCACCACCAGAGCAGATTCAAGATATTTTCTCATGGATGCAAGATGAAAAAATTAATAAGTTCCTGAGCACAATTATCACCCTTATAGGGAAAATTAAAAAAGCAAAGACTCCAGCAGATAAAGTACAGATTGGATTTGAAGCTGCAATGACTCTTATTAAATTCGCCGAAGACGAAAATTGAAGACTCTGGCAAAGAAATGTGATTATCTCCGACCAATAGGATTGCAGGGTATTACCGAGTTAAACCAATCCTTCGTCAGCGCCGAAATCGAATTTATCCTCATGCAAATATTGCAGCTTTATCATTATCATCAACCTGTTCAACCTCTTTTCCCATAAATATCTTCTAACTACGTGGAACTTTATCATCTAATTATGCTATGCTCATTCAAAGCTATGCACAACTTTTCACGTCAGTTCGACACGGGGTAGGGCGTAGCCCAGGAACCTGGCACTGTGACTTCGTCACCTAATAAGAAACTGAATGTGCAGTCCCCCATTACGCGGACGGGAGGGGGGACCTGGTTACAGGTAGAAAAAGTAGTTCTTCCAGTGATCAGCTGGGAGAGAGAAGTTTCGTTTTTGACCGCTATTCAGTGCGGTATTTAAAAGGCCGAAAGTGATGTTGTTAAACGCCTGCGACAGTTCCTTCTTAAAGGAAGAATAGAGATGTTATCAGTAACAGTTAAAAGTTAAGATACGCTAATAAGCGTTGATAATAATAATATGAAAATGGTATTTATGTTTAAGTTAAGTTTAAATCAGTCTTTTTTCGACTGCAAGGTTTCTTATTAAAGAAACATTAATGCGGGTTCATCAGGTTAATGCTTTGTGCATAAAAAAAACCTTTAGAGATGTGGGCGGTTAAGGAACGAGAGGTAGTTATTCACATTGTCCTCCGTGTGCTCATATCTGGCCCGTTTAAATGGAAGTGCGGAATACTCCGGATTAAGAACCGATCTGGGTCTTTTTCTGGACGAAGCAACTGCAGGATCGTATACAGGTAGCATATGAAGCACAAGATTAGCAACATGTTGAATAATTTTGAAAAATTTTTCCGAGAGTCGCTGTATAAAGCGATTAATGGGCATAATTTTGATATCATTATGAATATCTTCATTCCTTACAAACCACGGAGCTTTAAGTATTTGCCTAAGCAATTCTGTCTGAAACATTTGGACATGTTTTCTGTTAGTAAGTGCAGATGGGCCCCAGATGGGACACGCATGAGTAAGAACAGGTCGGATCGTAGACTTGTAGAGCAAGATTTTGTTTTCAGTTGACAGGTCGCTATTTCTAGCAAAGAAGGAGCGTAAATTGGATTTGACAGCTGTCGTATACGCTATAATTTTTTGGATAAGAGGCTGCCAAGTTAATTTTGAATCTAATAAAACACCTAGATATTTATAAGAAGACACCCAGGGAAGGGGTTAACCGAAGAGGGTTAAATATGGTAGTCTTGGGATATTTCTTCGGATGAAGCACATTTTGCGACATTAATTTTGATTTTATACAGACCGAGACAGAGTTAAAAGGTTGAAAGGTAACTCTGCAATTGTGAGATTACCTGGAGGGTGTTGGAATGTTGTGAAATGATGGCTGTATCGTCTGCATATAATGCAAGATCGATATTTGGGGCCTTAGGAATATCATTTACATATAGGTTAAAGATTGAAGGTCCTAGGAGACTACCTTGGGCTACGCCGGCATAGATTGGATGGGGAGAGGAGAATTCGTGGTGTGGTTAACTCGCACCCGGAAACTGCGTCCGACCAAGTACGAGTTAATAATTTTAATGAGATGAGCCGAAAAACCAATCCGCATGAACTTGTATAAAATTCCGTCATGCCAAGTCCTGTCAAAGGGACTTGGCATGACTTGGGATCTAACCACTGAGCTACGGAGAATACAGAACGTTTTGCTTTAAGATTTCTACGGAGAATACAGAACGTTTTGGTACTTTAAGATTTTTAATAATTTTTTGGGGGTATTTTATAATTTTAGCCAGTTTATTTTTAAGAAAACTAAGCTAAGTAAATATAGCACCACTAACACATATTCGTTAGCATTTAAAGCGATAGCAACATAAGCACGCGGTCTTCGAACGTGAGCTATTGTGAGCGTTTGGATGAAATCCAACATGAGCATTTGTGAGCGCTTGGACGAATTCCCTTTTTCCCTCTGTCATTCCGAAACCCGGGCGATGAGCAAAAGTGAGGTTTGACTCTTTAGATGGTAGCGAACTTGCACGGTCGACGGTTCGCCATTAACTCTTTCTTGCATTAGAGTCCTTATGCTTTCCTGTTCTTTGAAACTGCTGAGTAACATTTCTTAGCTCACTTTGCAATTTTAAGTGACTATAAATTTGCGATAATCTAAAAAAATCTGTAATAGGCTGAGCCATCTGGTCATTCATTAACTTCAGAGGTACATGCCACGTCCTAGTATCTTCAAAACTTATTTGTGTTTCGTCAAATCTGGCAACCCTCCTTTAAATTGGAAGAAATTTTGTTAAAATCATATATGAAGTTTAGCTACTAATTATTAACTTTTTTTAAGTATGGAATAATTAAAGTTTTTATTGCAAATTAATATAAAATTTTCTTTCCCAGTAACAAAATATGAAATATATGCAGCGTTTTTCTATGCTCTGCCTACGATCCAAAATATCAAATAATGTTATAATTTTTTTTACTTCAGATGTTTGTCTACAGTACAGAATCTTCACGTAAACGATGCATGTGAAAAGTGCTTTGAAAGAATATTATTTAAGTATTTGTTTGATTATTATTCAGAATCTGAAGTCGAAACAGTATGCATTGAACAAGTAGATGAAGCTTATGTATATATAGTAGTAATAAGTAACTTGTTGATATTGTTAAGACTCTATAACCACCCTAGAACAAGTTAACTATAACGTACAACACTCTATACATAACGTCATAATTAAAGGATATGTAAACACTGTGGAAAGGAACCATATTTGAGTGAAATGCAGCAATTTACTTTGAGTGTTTTCATAATTATTGACATTTATATTCCAAAATAGATAAGCCTGAAGTGTTACATGCATTGTTACTTTTAGAGTGGTAATCACGTGTACTACATTTAGAAATCCAATGTGATGCATTTAAAGCCTAATTTCGGTGAAATTTAATCCATTTATGTGTGCAGAACATGAACATCATTGTGAGGCACATAGCATATCATATGTCAAAGCTGTTTAAAATAAGCATAATCTTATTTATTATATCATATGTATGACATATGGTTTCATTTCCTTTGGAAAAACGAGGAGTTTAAAGATAAAACATGCACAGCCGTATAAAAGAGCAACTACATATGTGTGTCATATGTAATAAAGCATTTAGGCAAAAAAGTGTTTTAAACAGACATATGACCATTCACAAAGGAGAGAAACCTCATGCCTGTGAGATATGTAAGTTGACATTTAGACAAAAAGGTATTTTGAAACAGCATACTCTTATTCATTCAGAAGAGAGACCACAAGTGTGTGGAATATGTAACGAGTCATTTAAACAAAAGAGTAGTTTAGATGTTCATGTGGTTCTTCACACAGGAGGCAGACCGTATGTATGTGAGGTATGTAAGAAAACATTTAGACAAAGAAGTGTTTTATACAGGCATATGACTATTCACACAGGAGATAAACCACATGTGTGCAAGGTGTGTAACAAGGCATTTCGAATAAAGAGTATTTTGACAACACACATGCTTGTTCATACGGAAGAGAGACCACATGTATGTGTAGTATGTAACAAATCATTTAGACAGAAGAGTAATTTGAACCAGCATATGCTTAACCATACAGGAGAGAAACCTCATGTATGTGACATATGTAGCAAATCATTTAGTGTAAAGGGTAGTTTAAACATTCATATGCTTACTCACACAGGGGAGAAACCACATGTGTGTAAGGTGTGCAACAAGTCATTTTCACAGAAGAATAATTTGAAGGCACATATGCATATTCACACAGAAGAAAAAATGTCTCATGTCTTTTGGGTGGGAACTTAAGTGAATAAGAATAGTAGCCTATTTATGTTAATAAAGACTTGTTCATACTTGATCATGTATGTTAGGAATGTGTAATTTGTTTTAAGTACTTAATAAATCATGCATTTGATCAGAGAGGAGAGGAACCTCATGTATGCAAGTTGACTCATAATTCGTTTTGAAGAAAGGTTGATTTAAAATAATATTTGCTTGTCTGCAGTATATGAGATGTCTTTCACATAAAAGAAAAATATAAAGCAGTATATATCTAGCCTGACCTATGTATATATACATTTATTCAAATTTTAAGCCTTTTCTGTGAATTGTACTCATCAAAGTGATGTATAAACAGTTCAGAATCATGAAATGTATTGTTTCATGATGTCCTATTTGGGAAATCTCAGATAAGCTGCACTTGGCGCAGTTTTTTCCGATATCTTGAATTGCAAAAAATTGCCATATCCTTGGGAGAAATTTTTTGATGCCAAGAGGGAACTTGCATCAAAAGGTGCTTTCCAAAAATTCCCTCTTCAGCCCAATATTGGGGGAGAAGTTCTGCTGGGCAAAAATCACATAAGACAAAGTGTAGCGTTTGTGTTGAAAATGTAAACCATACACATAGGACAAATTATAAATGATTAGTTAGTGTAGTGATTAAGTAAATCTACATACTTTTTTTTATCTTAGTATTTTAGATTATGATATATATATAACTCCGATTATATTAACTTTTATAATTCTCTTTTGTAATTCTTATCATTAATTTGAACAATTATATGTAATAATGGTTGTATATGGTTGAAAACATGGTCTTTATGTAAATGCAGTAATGATCACAAAAATGCAATATATATCACATAGTTAAACATGAAATTTTTTGAAAAATAAAATATGCGTGTATTTCCACAACAATAATTACATCCTCGAAATTTATTCCAGGCTATTCAGTCATCATCCAGTCCAGTTTATATTGGACATTCCAGATTCTTTTATGCACATAATTTTGCTTAATAAGGTTAAGAGGGTTATTCTTATTCTTTTTTTCTTATTTAAGTGCAAAAATAGTTTTCATGTAGGCAAACAAAGAAGTCTAAACCTGAATTGTGTAACTGCAGGGAAACAAGATTTGTAACAAGTGCTTCTATGCCTTTTCACGACATTATGCAACTGTTTAAGTTTCAGAAAGAGAATCTAACAGAATAGGATAAGGTTAGTTGAATTTGTTTGTATCTATTCCATGAAAAGTTAAATCATAAAATATTTTTGTGCAATTTGAATGTTGTCTATAACAGTAGTTTCAAACTGGCAGCCTCCAAAGCAATTTTATGCTGTCGATGAATGTATTTCAGCTATGCATTTGTTGCAAGTACAGTAATGTAAAGATTCCTATGTTTTACTCATTTAAAGTTCAAGTTTACATTACATTCATTACTATTAAACATGAACATGAGTAACACGTCAGAAAAATATATAAATATGATTCTTATTCAAAGATTTGAAGATACAAATTTAATTAACTTTTATTCTTTTTTTTTGTTAAAAAATAGCATATTTTATTCTATAAAAATAAAATCATTTTATTCTGATTAGAAGTGTAAGTAATTTATTTAAGTCTGTAATTAAAAATTAATTTATTTAGAAATTAATTATATGTAAATATACATAGGATTATGTGAGCCATAAGTATGGAAAAGGAGCATATTTTGTAATTTTCTCGTATAAAGTTTTCTTATTCTAATTACAGGTATAATTAATTTATTTAGAAAATAATTAAATAGCAAATTCAAAACGTCTACTGACTAAGTCATGGGATCATCAGCACAAAGCTTTATCGGCAAAGTCATGACACCCAACACAAAGTATCTACGTATAGAAAAAAAAATCCCTTTCCTTTTCCCTATCTTAGTTAACATCTGAGCTAGCAACCTAAAC
>KK120516.1:38009-60743 GCA_000611955.2 Stegodyphus mimosarum | reverse complement strand
GTTATCTGAGTATCCCTTCCTATTTAGCATTGCAGGTGTAGAGTTGTCGGTTGGAATGCGCTTTAGCCCACTGCTTGGCGGCGATTGTTTTTGAATGAGCAATAAACGCGCCAACATGGGTAACTCCGTGTAACATGTGTACGTTGCTTACATTGTGCAATTCACTGAAGTTTTTTTTAAGTTTAAAAGGAATGCTGTGCACATGGCATTTTCTTGTAATTTATTTTCGTTATTTTAGCTTATTTTGTTCATTTGTGCACGTTGCCTACATTGTGTAATTCGCAGATGTTTTTTTTAAGTTAAAACGGAACGGTGTGTACATGGTATCGTTTGTAATTTTAATGCCCTTTTAACAAAATTTCCTTCTTTCTTCGATGCCATTTTGGTTACGTTTTCGCGGAGCGTGTCGGGAAGGTTATGTAACGGCATAAAATGTAAATAATTAGTTTAAACCTAACTGACAAATATTTTAATGATCATAATGTTCGTTTTGCATATTATTTTATTATCTTTTTGTGGCAACAGTTTCCATACTAATTTATGCTTTAGAATTCTATGTTTTATTTACAATAGGTTTTCGCGGAGCGTGTCGGGAAGGTTGCAATTGCAAAGACGTTTCGCAGAAACGCGCCGAATTGGCAATTTTCAAAACATCGCCAAGCAGTGGGCTAAAGTGCATTTTCACCGAGTTGTCACTTTCCCTTAGCATGTAATTGCCATTCAATTGTTGAGGATGCCAAAAAATCATATATCGCCAGGTCTGTGTCATGTATGTAGTACCCAGTTTACAAAGGTGGGCAATACCTTTTACTGCAGCCATAATAGAATAGCATAATAGAAGCCACTCATTCAGACTGTATGTCATGTAAAGTACTGCTGAATTTTTTAAAAATTTTGTATTTCATTCATACATTTATTTATTTGAGAGGTAAATAAATCAAATGCATTAATTTGGTTGCATTTCTACAGTGTTAAATTATAATAGGCTCAGAGTAAAACCAATAAGAATTTTTCAATTTTTATGCTTATTCTGAGGGGTGTGGGAGAGATATTAATTAAATGCATTAGTTTAGGTAAAATCTCATTATACAGTATGCTCTTGGTGTTATTTTGAAAATTGTCACCGACATCAAAATGCACTGTTTACTGCTCCTATTTAGCACTGCAGGTGTAGAGTTGTCATTTCTTTTTAGCATGTAATTGCCATTCCATTGTTGAGGATTCCAAAAAAATCATATATCGCCAGGTCTGTGTCATGTATCTAGTGCCCAGTTTACAAAGGTGGGCAATACCTGTTACTGCAGCCATAATAGAATAGCATAATAGAAGCCACTCATGCAGACTATGTCATGTAAAGTATACTTCATAACAGGTACTTAAAAAATAAGCTTATAATTCAGTATTTATTATTGAAAGTTATTTAGAGAGGGGAAAAAAGTATATTTTTATGCATTTTATTTTTATGATTTGTCTTTATGTTTTATATAATATAAACTAGGGTTTAATCCTAGTATACTGTATACATAGGATTTGATGACATTATTATGAGCAGTAAATGCGTCATTTTGGTGTTGATGACTATTTTTAAAATCACGCCAAGGGCATACTGTATAACGAGATGTTACTTATAATGCATTTTAAACCAATATCTCTCCCACACCCCTCAGAAAAAGTATAAAAATTGAAAAATGTTTATTGGTTTTACTCTGAGCGTAACACAATTAAACATTCTAGAAATGCAACCAAATTAATGCATTTGATTTATTTATCTATTCAATAATTAAATGTATGAATGAAATACAAAATTAAAAAATTCAGTTTCTTTCAAAAATGAATAAACTATTTGGTACTTTCTGATTATCCATACCCAAAATGCATTTAAGGTTCCCATTTTAATACCTTTAATTATGAGTTGGTATTACATGCTTTTTAATTTTTGCCTAAGTAAAATACTTGCTGTAATATTGTTTTGCCTTGTGGAACTTTAATGACTTACCCCTACCTAAAATGTAGGCTTGTTACTTAAAGACTGCTGCTAGTTAGACACATTGACAAGAGTAGTTCTTGTGATAGACATAGTACATGTAGATTTATGTGCTTTGTAATTTTGTCATTTTACTGACTGTAAAACTGTAAGTATTGGCTATATAAATTTCCCTCATAAAATTAATATTTCTTATTAAATGCTTCTTTTTATTATTTATGACAGTATTAATGTTTATAAGGTTTAATACAAGATAATAAAATTAAGATATTCACCACTGTTTTGGCCACGTTATTTAAGGTTGTGGATAACTGGAAAGTACCAATCATATCTTTTGATAAGTTATAAAAATTAATCCTTCTTTAAAACTCATGAATTCCAAAGATTCAGTATTTGATTTGGAAGGAAAGGCATAAAAAATTACAATTCAAAGCTTAATATTTTATTTCTGCTTCTAATTTTATATAAAACTTAGAACTGGGGGGGGACATTTCTGTCATCAGGACAGGCTTCAGAAATGTATGTATGTACACACCTACAAAATAACATACACACATATGTGCATTTCTGAATCTGGTCATGATAACAGAAAGGCACACTTTGTACAAAAAGGGGGGGGACAGCCATATCCCCCCTTTCTATAGCTGCCATTCTACTGGATGGATTGTAAAAATTTCACTTGCATTTTCCATGCCTTAAAAGTGCAATTTAGGATATATATTAGATTTATATATAGCATTGTTCTAACATAGGTATTTGGACATAAAAATCGGACTTTTTCTGAAGTAACATACCAATTTTTTTCCATATTTCGATTCTACGACTGAAATTATGCGTAGATATTTGGTAATTTTTGGTGAGAAATTTAAAAATTTATCTTCAGTTTGAGCCCAGAATAATTCACTTGGTGAACTTCTTAATTTATTGCAACCTATTTTCTGTTTTTTCATTGTACACAAAGGTCATCATTCATACTTTCAAATAATTTTAACAAAGTGCATAAACCACATTTGGCATCATTATCACTTATAACAAATATGCCAAATTTCAAAACGTCTAAATATGTAAATTCATGTATATCTTGGGAAATTTTGAATAAAAAGTAATTTTTTTTAAAATTTAAACTAATGCTTAGAAATACATTTAATTTAAGATGATGGTTAAAATTTTGTGGGTTTAATTAAAAATTTGTTTTTAAAAAAATTATAAAAATTACTTAAAAATACAAATTTTTAAAATAAATCATAAAAAATGGGCAAATTTTATTTGTAATGAATCTAAATTTCGAAATATCAAAGGAAGAATGAAATAAGTTTAATAAAAAAGAGATATGACTAAATATATACCAAATTCAATTAACATGGAGGAGCTAAAATTTTGAAAGTTAATTTTTTTAAAAGCTACTCACTTGATTTTTTAAAAAACATGGTACTGTGGCATAATTTGAGCCATAGAGTTGAAACAGGCAAAAAAATTGATGTTATTTTGGAAAGAGTCCAATTTTGTGTCAAAATATGTATGTTGGAACAATGCTATATATAGATCTAATATGTATCGCAAGTCGCACTTTTGAGACATGGAAAATGCAAGTTAAACTTCGAAAATCGATCCAGTAGAATGGGAGACATAGAACAATCTTCTTTTTTTTTGTGTGTGTGTTTTTTTTAGTGCAAGGTGTACCAAAAAAATACATTAAATATTTTAAGAGGATTTGAAAGTTTTCTCAAAAGTATAAAGGCTGAGTTCATACATATGATTAACTCCTATGGAAATAGACTGTAGTCAAATACAAAGTGTTTTAGTGTTGAAAAATTGATTTCAGACTATACTGTCTGTGCCACAAAGAGAATACGCATGTTTTGGAGCAAAATGCATTCTGTCTTGAGCAGATGCAATCTTTGTGTCATCATAGCTTTCATAGTTCAGCACAAATAATTTTTAAGACATTTATATTAATAGTCGCTCTTCAGTATCTGCCTTTGATTATGCATTGTTGACATCTATAGATGCAGTAGGTAATCTGCTAGAACATGTGTGGATCATAACCTTGAAATAACTTTACCATTGTAATATTGAAGCATAACCTGTTTCATCACTATTTACATATTCTGTACTACATGATTTTCATGGTTAAAGTGATAAACCGCTTAATGATGTAAAAAAATGGTATTTTCACTTTCATTTTTGACTCATATTTGTCAAATTTAAAGAACTGTGTGATACTGTAACAGCCTTTTTTTTTTTTTTAAATTTAAGCATTGTAAAAAACTTTGCCAAATTATATAAAAAATGGTACTTTCACTTTTGACTTCTATTTGAAGAAGCGCGTGATATCATAATAGTCTTTTTCGGTTTAAACATTGTAAAAAAATTTTGACAATTTTTTATTTACGGAGGAGTAAGGAAGATGTATCATATTTCTAGGAAAAAGATACATTGTCTTACAATCGAATATGTAGAAGTGGCTATGAAATGAAACTATAAGTAAACAAAAGTATTAAGTTATAGATTAAAAAAAAAAAAAAAGCATGCAATCCAACAATTTAGTTATTCTAGAATGCCATTCCTAACAGTGATGAACAGTTCAACATCTGGCAAATGGCAAAATACCTCCATTGACTGGAATAATTTTATGAGAGAAGTTTGTTCTTAGATTATAACAATAACCTAAAGAATGAATAGGTAGCTCTGGAAAAATAGTCGAAATGGATGAAAGTTTGTTCTTCAATTTCGACTTTTTAAAAAAAAAAGAAAGAAAGAAAAAAGATACTGGCAGGATACTTCCATAACTGGTGGATATTGGGTGGGTTATGTCGTGAAAGTGGCAAGTGCTTTCTTGTTCACGTTCCAATCAGGAAGCAAGCACACTGATATAAACGATTATAGACCACATAGTGGAAGAATGAACACTGTGTTCAGATTGTTGGTAACTCTGTAAAACAGACAAGCTTGAAGAGGCAGGTTACAACCATTTAACTGTGAATCACACTTTTAATTTTGTTCATACGAGTGCTCACACCCAAAATGTGAAAAAAGATTATGGGGCTCTATTAAATGATGAAACAAAAACAAAGGGGTATGTCTCAACATCATATAGAATCATATTTTTCCAAAGTCATGTGGTGGAAATTCTTTGGGAAAAATAAGCATTTTGATGCCATGCTAAAATCATTCATGGAGGTTTGGTAGCCACAAACTACATGCGACTAATCTTTGTGCCATGAAAATCAAGTTGTACCACATACTGTAACTTTTTGAGTATTTTATATCAAATATAGCTCTTGGAGTTAACTTAGAATTCAGGCATAACGCTGTTGTACAGTCATGGAGACGAAAAGGAGGGAGAAGAAGACATTATCCACCATAACAAAATATATTATGCACTTCCATTTACTGTAATTGGATACTGAAGGCTGTAAATGTCTAACTTCTAGTTCAAACATATCAGTGTGAAACATTCACAAATCCAAGTCCTGGATTGTTTTGTCTAATATTATGAAATAGAAAGAGAAGCAATCTCAAAAGTATTCTCACTATAAAGGAAAATCATGTAGATGAAAAGGAATTTGATAAAATTAATCACCTTAAAAAATGTGTTTTTCATGTGGAGAAGAATCTAGACAGTGAAGTACTACTAATCTTGTGAAAGAGCAACAAATCACTAAACTTTCACATGCAAGAAATAATAACTGAGAATGAAAGAAATATAAATTTTATATTATTATTAAACTTGTTTTCTTGTCTATAGTCTATGTTGGTTTCTGTCTACAGTCCTAATGGCTTTCTGTAATTTTTACTTACTTGTTGGTATTTTTTTAAGTTTTATTAGTTTGTTGGTGTTTTTATAAGTTTGATATTTTTAAAATAAACAGAAAAAAAATTGCATCTGTTCTGAGTGTGTTTATATACCTTCTCCATATCATTGATCATTATAAAATATAAGTTAAAAATTCTGTTCAAAAATGAAAATAATTTATTCTTTTTAATCCCAAAAGAAAATTTTTTTGATTTTGCAATGATTTTAAATACTCAGAAGTTTCTGTAGAACCATTTATAAAAAATTAAAGTTTAAAAAAATTTTTAAAGATTTTTAGATTTTAACATTCACCCAAAAGAGTTAAGGTTTAACATTCTCACTGAGCTCGCAGTCTAACAGTTTGCCCTTGCGTACATTCCTTTTAACCCCCTTCTTTTTTGTATTTTTAACTTTTTTTTTTAAGCATAATTTTCTTTGCACTTGTGATACATACAGTTCAAAAATATAATCACAAAATATTTAAAAGCTGCATATTTTAGAATTCCTGATGCAATGTTAAGCATTGGCATACAATTTTATATTTTTTCAGCCTTTTCTGAGTTTATCTTATCAGTATTCAGTTTTCTTAGTAAGATGGCTTACAAAATGCATTGCCAGCCATCTAAAACAATTATCATAAAAAAGTATATGATGATTTTAATGAGTCCAGCTAGTGTAATTTCATAATAAATCAGTCTTTACTCAGCAATCTTCCAGATTAAATCTGAGAGTAACTTAGGTTTTACTGAATGGCAATACACTGGTAGGTGGAAGATAAAACTATTTTATTTCTGGCTTTGGCAACACATTGCTATCATAGAGCCGAATATGTTAGCAAAATTGAAAGATAAATATTTTATATTTTTCTGAATGGCAACACCTTCACGTGCTGGAGATAAAAATGTTTTATTTCTGCCTCTGCTTGCTTTCAAATTGTTGAGTTTGTTAATTAAAGACTCATTAAAGTTTTTTAAAATAGGAAAAATAAATAATAAAAAAAATCAGACTTCTAGGTGCACACAGTTGAGTGCAGGAGTATGTTGTTCAAAATTTGACTCTATACCATTTTTTCATAATGCAACGAGCATGCAGATTCTTTATTCAGAATATTTGATGGCAGCAATTTGAAAAGTGATACACCATTATAAATGGTAACTGATTCAAAATTCAATTTCAATACTAATAGCCCCTTTTGGTCTAAAAAAGCATCACATTTTTATTAAAGAAATTCCAAACATTTTCAACTGATGAAGCATAACCTTGGGAACGACACATCATAACATCTAACCCATCATTTTCAAGTTTCTTGATTTCATCACTTAAATTAGTGGCTTTTTTTCCATATAAAGGAAAAAGTTGAAGAAATACTTCTTTGACTTCCACTTTTCTCTTATTATTTTTCACATAACGAATCACTTCAGATATTTGATCAATATATGAAATGCCAGGTGTGCTCTCGAACATAATTCTAAAATATTTAGTTGATTTACTTTCGTTTACAAGCTTAAATTTATATGGTTTGCCAAAACATTTATGAATTCATTTTGTATATCTGGTGATAATTATGATACTTTTGGTGATTTAACATGCTCCAAATTCAAGATGTGTTTTTTTAATACTACATCATACTTTGACAGTAGTGTAACTAGTTCTAAGAAATTTCCGTTATTTGGAGAGTTTTCTCCTCTATCATGTCCATGAAATGCTAGGTTATGTTTAACCAGAAATGAAGTTATATCCAATAATGTAGATAAAAGATGCTTCCACATCTGTTTTTCAGTAACCATTACTTGCAAGACTGAGTCACCTATTGTTTTATTCAATTTTAACATCATTTCCAAAGTTTTCCATTTCTCAAAATTTTCCAGATGTTCACTTGAAGTTTTATGATCAAGTACTTTGGAGTTTACTTTCCATCACTTCTGGAATCCAGTTGCAGATGATGGTTTTGTGTAAGTACTATTTGTGATAACAAAAAGATGGCAGCAGAAGCAATGCATGTCATTAGTTATAGGAGAATAAACTATCTATAATCGGAGAATTTTTTCATCACTAGGCATCACTCTATAAAACCAATCTTTGCAAGTTGACAAACATTACCTTTTGTTTTTGACCCATCCCTAGATACAATGGCAAAAGACCCTTCTCTGTTTTAGAAATGTTCACTTCCTTTTTTTTAATGATCTCAATACGAACATTATCAAGAACAGGTATACTCTAATATGAGAAATCTCTAAAGTTCTGAAGGGATTCAACCATGCAAATACTTTCTATCAAATGTCACACTGACATCAAAATTATTGCCAAGTTCAAGTTTCCTTCCCATGTACACTTTGTAGCTGCCATGTTTCCTGAACTGCTTTTAATATGGCATAAGAAGCATTCCAGGGTCTCAAAAGATTTTTGCCACATGAACTCTGCAAAATAAGATTCATGATGATAGTGAAACATGCCTCTTCGATTTTTATTCCACCACTTAGTGGAGCTCCACAGTCATTCTATATGTATAAGCAGTTGTTGTTAGATCAACAAAATGAAATTTATGGTCTACAGAAAAATGCTCGTAAGCTGCTTTTTACCAGTTCCTGTCTTTTATATGCTCACCAGAAGTTTGAATAGTTGTCGTTCCCTCTTGTAGACGGTCGACAAGTTTTCCCACGAGTGTGGATGGCTCTTTATTTAGAAACTGAGCGAGAAAGAATTTCTATTTTTTTTTGGCATATCTTGTCAGATATCCAGTATTGTGGAAAAATCATGCCAGTTTTGGTTTTCGGCTACATGAACAAATTTTCGCCTATGTTCACAATGTTTTCAGGGCCACCTATTCACATATTTTGTTGTCGGATTATATGCAGAGAATACATGTCTCTCATAAAACTATTACAGTGAATAGTCACATTCTTATTGTGCTTCTTTCATCTTCCACTGTTACAAACAATACTCTGAAATCACTGAATCAGTTGTTAAAACATATGCTTTTCTTTCATTTGCAAATTTTCAAGCTGAACTTCTAAATGCTTTCAGTGATGTGAAGTTTTGTTTAATGGCCATTTTTGCATATTCAAATATAAAGTAAAATATATGTCTTTCTTGAAAGAAAGATATAACAAGCATCTTCCTTACTTTTCAGTAACTTAAAAAATTTAAATTTAAAAAGTAAATAAATACAAGACATTAACAAGTGGAATATTGAGAGCTCTTCTTGTGATGACAGAATTATGAGTGATTATGAAGTAAAATGATAACATGGATTTCTTGAAGCTCTTCTCATTACAAGCAAACTATAAATCATCATTGTTGGGACTGCCAGATGTTTCAAAATGGTTTACATTGGCGATTTATAAAAATCTTGATACCTTTTCAAAATGGGACCCATAATAATAAGGAAGAAACAATATTACATGCTTACTAAAGCTTGGTTTACTTTATTTGATTATAGCACATAAGGGCTATCAGCTTAAGAGGATGGATGTCTTTGTGAAGGACATTCTGAGGGAAACTGGCTCATATCTGCATTAGAAACTGCACTAGAAAAGCTTAGAATCCATTTTTGAAGTCCTTTTTAAGCCTTAAATTGATATTTTTCCTATGAAAATACCTTGGCAGTTTCGCAACAGTTCATTCATATTAAAATTTGAGTTTATTTAACAGGATAAAAATTTGCTTTTCAAATTTAGTGTAGGTGCAATATATTTTTCAAAACTATTCAGAACAAACTTATTAAAAAATATGAACATGTAAAACTATAAAAAAAAATCTTCCAGTAGATCTTCTGTTTAAATATACTACATGATAGTTCTTCCATGCCAAAACTATGTAAATAATTTACATTTAAACCAGATTCCTTTCAGATATACAATAAAATAATACAAGATGTAATATTTATTACAAAAAAGTTCGTAATTTTAAATTCATTAATTCTTTATTTGAATAATATATATAGAGCGGCAAATATTAATTTCTTTTTCTAATACAATGTAGAAATTAAAGCACAATACATTAATTATTGGGTAAAATGTATTGCAAATATTAACACAACTAATTTAAAACTGAAATCTCATATATTTCTCAGTGATTTAAAATAAACACAAGAGTGTATTAGAAAGATATACATGCTAATATTTAAAGAACTGTAATATTTTCAACAAAATTTTCGCTACTTCTGAAACTTATATCGCAGAACCATGTTTCAATTTATGCGCAGAAATTTACTGAGTGTAAAGGGCGCATCTTTAGTGCTTTAATGTAGGCCCATAATTATTATTACTTTTTTATATAAGCTGGTCCTTACTTTTCTTTTTTTAACTTTCCTTTGTGCCTGCCTTCAAAATTTCATACCAAATGTTAGAAAATTATTTTTTTCTTAAAAAAAACTGATTTGTATTTCATTGGCACCTTCTTTTTGACTTGCGGGCAGAAAGACTTAGCTGGGGCAATTCTAACCTCCATGATTGCAGCCAAGTCTATCTAATCTCTAATTAGATCCCTATCGGTTAATTCTAAAATGGGCCTTTTCCTTTTCTTTTTTGTCCCATCTTTGTTACTCGGCCTTTTAAATTCGTATGAAAATGTAGAAGATTTTTTCCTCTGAAATACGAGTGACCTTTCTTTCTTACTTAAGCTTGATATTTCTCCCTGCTGGTAGAAAAGACTTAGCAGGTGCAAAACCTAACATCTAAACCCAAACTTTCTTCCCCCCCCATACGTACTCTTTGCAGTGGACTTTAACGAGGCGGCAAATATCAAAAGGATGTCTTTGGGGTTTGAAAAGTGTGATATAGATGTTCTTTGCTTCGTCCGTCACTTGTATTAATTCAACAGAGATGATGTGAAATCCTGCTGGGTGCGATAATACAGCCGTCTCTGTTAGTTGATTGCTCTTCTACTGAATAGTGGATAGCGATTTTATATTTTTTTTTCCTTAAATAAAAGTGAATATATCAATATAAAGTATTCAGAAGACTTTATATGTTTGTCTGTAGCACAGAAACTTCATGTGAACAAGGCAGATGAAAGCTACTTTAAAAAACTAATTTAAATATTTCTATATTCATATGGAAAACATATAACATGAATTAGGTAAAAGCTCAGAATGCGCTGCATTGATTCACTTCTAAATTAAAAATAATGACAATCTGACTAAACAGAAGAAACTAACGTACATAAAATATCAGTAACTTCTAAAAACTTTCAAGCAGTGCTTAATAATGCTAGAGGAATCGAAAATTCGTCTGACATAACTTATGTAACATTGCTGCATAAATTTGATATTAAAAACTAAATTCTTCAGCAGACAATCAAAATGCAACAAATTTCTAGATATTGTGGCATACTTATATAACAGAATAGATGAGCCTCGTGTATAGTATGCATGAATATTTTCATAAAGATAATCGTGTGTATTTGCACTGTATATAAAAAGCTAACATGAAGCTTCTAAAATTTAATTAAAGTACTCCATTTATATCCATGCAGAAAGAAGTGTCATTGTGAGGTACGTGCAAGTTGCATGAAACAAGAATGTATCTGAAATGATGAAATAAATGTTTGAAATCAGCTTATTTAAGTAATCAACAAACTTTGTATGTGTGAGTTATGTAACAGTTGTATGGAAAAAATGTATTTAAAAGCATAGGTACTCATCTGTTAAAAGCCTGCAAAAAAATCTGTAATATATAACAAGTTGTTTTGACAAATGGATAATCATCAACAAAGTCATTTAAATGAATTTATGCATTTTCTCACAGGAAAAAAATCCCATCTGTCTGCTTTATACACAATGTCATTTAGACAGAAGGAAGAATTAAAGTTTCATATGCTTATTATCCACGCAAAAGGAGCACCATACATATGTGGGATATGTAATGAATGATTTAAATAAAAGACTAATTTAAATATTTATATGCTTCTTCACATGGAAAAAAACCTTATGTGTGTCAAGTATGTGATAAGTTATTTAGATGAGAAGGTACTTTGAAGGTACATATTCTTATTCACTCTGGCAAAAAACCTTATGTATGTGTGATATGTGACAAATCATTTAGAAATTATCGTTATTTAAACACGCATGTATTTATGTACTTCGGAAATAAACCTCATTTGTGTGAGGTATGTAAAAAGTTATTTGTTCAAAAGGTTGATTTAAACAAGCATATACTTATGCATACTGGAAAGAAACCTCATGTGTGTGAGGAATGTAACAAGTCATTTGGAAGAAGATATAGTTTAAAAATGCATATGCTTGTCCATACAGGAGAGAGACGTCATATGTGTGGAGTGTGTAATAAATCATTTAAACAAATTAGTTGTTTGAAGGTGCATATGATTCTTCATACAGGAGAGAAACCTCACATGTGTGAGGTATGCAAAAAGTCATTTAGAAAAAGATGTCATCTAAATAAGCATATGCTTATTCACAGAGGAGAGAAACCTCATGCATGTGAGGTGTGTAACAAGCCATTTAGACAAAAAAGTGACTTAAACAACCATATGCTTGTTCACACAGGAGAGAAACCTCATGTGTGTGAGATGTGTAGCAAGCCATTTAGACAAAAAAGTGATTTAAACAAACATATGCTTGTTCACACAGGAGAGAAACCTCATATTTGTGAAATGTGTTACAAGTCATTTAGGCAGAAGAGTGCTTTAAAGGAACACATCCTTATTCATACAGGAGAGAAACCTCATGTTTGTGAAATGTGCTGCAAATCATTTAGGCAGAACAGTAGTTTAAACAAGCATATGCTTATTCACACAGGAGAGAAGCCTCATTTGTGTGAGGTGTGTAACAAGTCATTTAATAAAAAATGTGTTTTAAAGAGACACATGCTTGTCCACACACAAGAGAGACCACATGTGTGTGAAGTATGTAACAAATCATTTAAACAAAAACATAATTTAAATATGCATATGAATCTTCACATGGGAGAAGTCTCATGTGTGTAAGATATGTAATTGATCATTTAGAGGAAAGTATCATTTAAATTAGCATATGTTTAATCACATAGGAAAGAAGCATCATTTTGAGATGTGTATTACGTAATTTAAGTACAGCTGTGATTTAAGTATACATAGACTTTATTTACAGAGTAGGGAAATTTTGTATAAGTGATTTACATTTTCAGTGCATATGCAATAAATTTAGTGCATGTACAAATAATTTCAGTTCATGTATAATAAAATATATCTGAAGAGGCATATGACAGAAAGGTAGGAAAGTTACTTAAAATAAGAAAATTTTCCTATCCATGCAGGTAAGGGAAACCTCATTGCATGAGATATGAAACTCATCATTTAATTGCTTTCACTGGGGAAAAACACGTAGGCAAAGGGAGACTGAAGTCATTTCAAAGAAAGGCTGACTCTCAAGCAGTATGTGCTTATTTATCGTAGTCTAAAAACTCAACTATAAGGAAATGCTAGATGTAACAAAATTCAGGATTAAGTGTGTAAAAAAGGCACTTCCTGGTAGAAAAGCTAATTGAATGAAAGAAGAAATTACTGTTTTAAAATAAGTTACTTGATTTGTTATTAAAAGCATGTACTTTTTAAATTTTGTAAAAAAAAAACAAAAAAAAAAAAACTGCATATTGTGCCTAAAAATGTATGTATTTTGGTAGGGCTTAAGCAGGGGAGGGGAAAGAAGTAAAATAGCTTAACTGATTATAGAAATTCTATTGATTCTGAAAGTTAGTGGACCAGATGCAGAATTTTGAAGGAACACATTGCCCTTTATTTAGTTAAATAATTAATAGATAGAAGTTACAGATGTAGCGTACAGAAAACTTAGTTCTCTGATAAAAGCCCATTACACAAAAGCACGCATGACAAAAGGCAACAAAAACACTCCACTGTAATAATTGCCCATGTAGCAGATATCTGCATGGATGAAAGCCCAATTAAAGCATACATAGTTTTTATCAACATAAAATGTATTTATTTTTGTAATTATATAAAAATATTTGAGTTTTAATGTCTAAAAAATATGTCATTTAGATATTTTATCACTATTTGTATTTTATTAGGTTGAAAATAAGCTTTTCTGCTTTCTGAGTAAGTGGGTAGCTATAATGTTTTGATGATGAATCTGAAAATTTATTTTAGGTATTATTTTTTAATTTTATATATTTTATTTATGTGTGTGAAAAGGAAAATATTATTATGAAATTTTTTCTGTAGCTATTTTTAGCATTATATGGCTAAAACTCATCATACAGGATGATTCCAAATTCATGATGCCAACTTGGAGAGGAGGTACAGATCAAAGATATGAATAATATTCACGTAAGAAACCCAGGTCACAATCCATTTATTTGGTCATAAATGCAACTTGTAAATGCAACTCATAAATGCAACTTGTATTAACTACCACAAATGTTTTTACAATAAGGAAACATTAAAATGAGATTGAGATAACAGAACATCTCATATGAATAGCTTGGAGCAGCACCCACTGAACATTTTATCACATATTTAAAAAAGATCTTTGGTATTCTTTTGTTATCAGCACCAGATTCAGAAATGTATGTATATATGCACACATGTATGGATAGATTTATGTGCTCATGTACGCATGCATATATGAGTATGAATATATGTATGCATGTACACATATACATATATGCACATACATATGTACACGTACATACATACATATATTTCTGAATCAGGTCCTGATAACAGAAGAGTGCCACATCTTCTGTTATCAGGAGTTCAAGTTCTTCTGTTCTTCAAGTACAGAAGAGTGCCACATCTTCTGTTATCAGGACTGTGATGTTTAAGTTACATCACAAAACGCATTTGTATTAAAATGCACCGTTGTAGATAGATGGCAATAAGTGTTCATCTCGGTAGCAAAAGATGTTATTGATTGTAGATTGTGCTGTCATCAGTGATGGGAGACTTAACATATGCTGAAAAAGCAGACATGCATTACATGTATGGCCGTACAAATGGTAATAGCAGAGTTTTGCTACGAATGTGTCAGATGCAGTTTCTGTGCAGATGAATGTCAGATCACATAATATTTGAGCTGTTACATCTTAAACTTTGTGAAACACGTTATTTCTATGTCACCAGACAGGATGCTGGTCAATGATGAACTGTATGCAATCCAAGATTTGAAGAAATCATCTTGAACATTGTACTTGATAGACCCGAGTCAAGTACAAGAACTGTTGCGCAAAACTCAGGTCTGGGATGGTATACCATTCGGAGAGTGTTAAACGAAAACCACTTACACCCCTTCCATTTTCAGTAAGTACAAGCTGTGAATCAACAAGACCATCCTCTGAGCCTGACCTTCTGCCAGTGGCTTTTGCAGCAGTCTGCACTGTAGCTGATTTCACAGCTTATCCGCTGTTTACAGATGAGGTGACGTTTACATGCCAGGGTGTATTTAATTCGCACAATTATATATGGGCAACTGGGAATCCAAACGCAACGTGGCCACATGCATCTACACAGCAAATCAGTGTGAACGTGTTTTGGGTATCATCTATGATTTTTTAATTGGCCCATACGTCGTGCCATAGCCATTGAATGACAAATGTTATCTTATTTTTCTGGAACAGATGTTACCAGAACTGCTGCAATATGTTCTGATCTTCATTTGTAAGTGAATGTAGTTTCAGCATGAATGGGTGCCAGCCCACTTCAGCACTAATATTTTCAATTACTTGAATGCCACTTTTGGGGCGCTGTGGATTGGCCTTGGTAGACCTGTCCCTTTGCCATCCTGATCTTCCAATTTATCAAGAATCGATTACTTTTTTGAGAGCCATCTGAAGAGTCTTGTTTATGGAACTCTGGTTGATTCAGCTGAGGATTTCATTGCTCAAATATCAGTAGCTGCTGTATGTGTGCGGGAAATACCTGGCATCTTTACCAGTGAACAGAAGTCACTCCTTCAACATTGTCAAGCATATATCACTGTTAGTGGACAGAATTTTGAACAGTTCTTGTAAACATCTTGTTTCAGTTGAAGTAAAACAGTATGTATTTATACCTAAATAAATGGATTTTAACCTGGTTTCCTATGTGAATATTATTTGTATCTTTGTTCTGTATTTTCCTTCCAGGTTTGTACCATGAATTTGGAATCATCCTGTATGTGTTTTCGAATGTTAAAAAATGAGAAATACCTAGAGCCATCAAATTTTGAATAATGTACGTTTCCACACAAATATGGGCATCTGAAACCCCAAATTTGGGATTTGTTTTATTATCTATTTCATATTTTGTAAAGCATTTCTTAGTTTTTGATTACGGGCAATGGCAACACTGTATGGGGGGGGATTTATCTCCAGAGCGTGAGACTGTGTATTGGAAATTCTAAAGATACACTCTTTTTGTCATAATGCTGTTGAATTTAGTTTTATGGCTTAAGTGCGAAGAACATGATATTTAATAAGTAAAGGAAACACACAAAATATTAAAAAAAACTCCCCTTTGGGCATAATATAAAATCTGAAAGATTTCAGATTTTTTTCATTTATTTATTTATTTTTTAATCTTTCAGATTTTTATTTCGTTTCTTAATATGATACCATAGAGACAAGAAACTGAGGTGGTGCAAAAAAATTCTTTTAGTTTCCTGGTGGCTAAATTTGTTTATAGTGTAACTAATTTTTTGTAGCTTACACTTGTGTTAATAAGCATTCTGATTTCATTCGAAACTCAGAGCACATAATGGGTTAGAGTATATTTAAGGGTACTCCTTGGATTATCACTAAGTTGTTTCATTTATGGTAACCTGAGTAGATAAATGTTATGGAAACCCTATGATGACATAATTGGTTGGGTGATTGCGGTGAATTTGCATGATGGGAAAAGATTTGTAAGGATTGTGTGTTGGATGTTGCTTAGGAAGTATGCTGGTTATTAGTTTGTGATTTATGCAGTAAAATGGCTGAATGTGGTAAGATTAATTTGAACTTCTGTACGATTTGGAATGAAAGCGAAAAACACATTAATTGACTGGTGTGTAAATGAAGGTTTACTTAGTAGCCATTATAAGTGTCCTGTTCGTAGGAAGGAAATGTTGTATGGTTGAACGTTGAAGGGCACTACGGAGGATATTTTTTATGCTTATTTTTGTGAATTTATGTGGCGATGCCAGTATACAGATTCACAGGTAGTATATAGTATACAGATTCTAGTTCAGATAATTTTAAGAAGTTTTTGGATGCTGTTAAGGAATTTTGTTTGACTGAAGACAGGGAAATTACTAAATAATTTAAGTGGATATTTCCTTTGTGGAGTGCTAAAATGAATTTGCTTTTTTATGTTATTTCATTGTTTGATTTAAAATGCAGTTCATTGAGATTATATATTTTTTGTTTGGCTGTAGTGTAGAATTGGCTGCTCCTTTAACTTTTTAAGTGAAAATAGATCAGTATGTACATGGAGAAAGTCAAAGGAGTGTGCAATGCCAAGTTTGTGCAATTCTCTGATGCTTTTTTAAGTGAAAATAGGTCGATGTGTACATGGATGCTGAGTTTGTCCAATTCTTTGAATTGTTATTTTGCCTTTGTGTTGTGCCTGCCGCTACACAAAGCCAAAATAACAAGTCAAAGAGTTGCACAACCTCGGTGTCCATGTACCCCCAAAAATTGCAAATTTTCACCAAGGGCACCCATAAATATATTTTTACCCAGATAATATTTACCACCTTTATTCCCACATCTCATAAGTGACTGACGTTTGAAAAGTGGTTGAGAATTTTAGCTTTTGTAGCCCATTTTTCGAGTATTTCTACCTGCTTTCAATAAAATATCAGGTGAGTGAATTTTCATGCTTTCAAATAAATTTATTCATTTAAATTGTATTTTTAAATTATTTGCCAAGTATCATAAAGATCACTTATTGAAATGGCTGTTGCTTAAGTCAGTGATCTCAAACTGGTGGCCCTCGAATACATTTCAATTATGTGTTTGTTATTAAAACAGTGCTTATAGATTTATCATAAATTCATTGCACAATGGATTACAATGTAGTACTCATTTAGGATAATAGAAGAGCATTAACATTCATTACAGAGATCATTACATTCCAATTGAGTTCAAAGCTGGCTTAAACACAAACATATATATATATATATATATATATATATATATATTCTGCATGTGTCAATAAAGAAATAACAAAGTTGCCAATTCTTCCGATTTAGGGAGACTCCAGATTTTTTACCGTTCTCCCGCCAACCCTATTTACAATATATTTCTCCCGACTTTCTCTTATTCTTAATATTTCTCACAATTTTTATGTAACTTGGCTTAATACTTCATTATTTGCATCCCCAAAAAAGCAATTTGGGGTGTCTGAAAGCACCAGGGATTTCTTTAGATTGCATAGGAAACCGAAATATTTTCATCAGGGAGAAATTACAGCATGCTTCTGCTTTGTGAGCAAGAGCATGTGTCCGAAAATGTCATGCTCCATTTCTCCAGTGAGCATCAGGTGCCACTGCGTATCATCTGGCACATGTTAGTCAGTGAGTACAAAACAAGTCAAAGTTGTTATTTCGTTCATCTTGTCGCTAATTTGTGTGAACATAAGTGCTTTCGAGAAATAGTTTAAGAAATTACAATATTTCACAGTAGTTATGTCTGCAAAAAAAGGTAAAATACTCAGATACTTTTCAAAAATCGTACATAGATGACTTTCCTTCTAAAATTTCCTCAAGGAAATGTGATGCATTTGCGATGTGTATTGTTGGTCATTGTGATTTTTCGATTTCGCACAGTGGAAGGGCCAATGTTCACAAACATGTTCGTACACAAAAACAAGGAAAATACGAGTTCTATTGAAAAAAACAAAACGTTAATTTTTTCTTTGAAAACAAAAGACTAAAAAGTTATTACTGCAGAATGCACTGTTTGCATTTAAGAATTGGTAACTGAACTTTCAGATATTAATTAGTAATGATTTGAAATCAATTCATTATTAAAAATATACTTTTATCATTTAAAATTCCTTTTGTCGTTGAAAAGAAATCTCCCAATTTATGAGTGTCATAGGCTGGCAAGTATGAAATAACTAAAATAAAAAAATAAAAGAAAGGAAATAGGTTTTCAATATTTATTCTGAAGTTTTGTCCCATTCAGAAAATTTTCTCTAAAAATTTAGAATTTTTTTCTAAAAATAAGCTATTTAGTGTTAATTCAACCTGTTGAAATTATTTGAAATAAAAGTCAATATTATTCTGTTCGAGCAATGTCAGTTAAAATGATGAAAAAATGAGAAGAAAACAGTGCTACAATGCTCCAAATATCATGGCTCGAGATTTCTAGTTTTCATGCAAAATATCTTCCTTTATTTTTTTGCCATATTTCACAACTTTTTTTAGTATGATGGACTACACAATTTGGCAATTACCTACTGATGAAGAGGCCACCATAAGATTCTTTCAGGACAAAGGAATAATTCATAGCAATTGACTTTGTTTTTTCAAAATCATTCGATGAGGTTAACTTTTGACTCGGACAAAGCTCCTATATGATGTTGTTATGTACATTCTTGCTGTGAAAAAAGAAAAAATGATTAGGGAATAAAAAATGGTTTGAAGACTCACTTTCTTTCCTCAATGCCATTCATTTTATCCATCTGTGGTGTTAGGAATTGATGCTGAATGAATTTTGTCAACTTCAGTTAGAAATCAGCCATAATACAACAGTAAAATTACTTGCAAATAGTTTGATGTCTCATAAAAGAAATAAAATCAGTGGAGATGGCAAAATCATAGAAACAAGTAAAAGTCCTTAAAAAAAAAGTTGAATGTGTTCTTCCGGAACAGTGGGTATTCAGCAGTTTATGCCGAAAAAGGAAAGAATGTTTTCTCGTCGCCGTTCCCAATCGTTGTGCTACAACATTGATGACTGTCATAAGATTGCAGAATATTTTCTAACTGCTGGAAAGGATATAAGAAAGAGGAATTAAGAAATGCTAGGTATGAACATTTCACTGATCACAATTATAATTTTGTAGACCGCAAAACTGGGTGTCGTACCCAAACTGTAAAGTGGTTGGGGGGCAGGTCTAAATGGAGTAATAAACGTCAGCGGGGCAGTACTCGCCAACATTTAGAGTCATATTTAATAGAATTTATGTGGCATGTTATATTCAAAAACTGAAATTTTTATAATTTTATGCCACCTGGTTTAGATTGAGTTTCAGTTTGTTTTGTTATTTTTTATTTATGTGTAGAATATTCTTTATGCCACTTGTTAAATTAAATTTCATTTTGTTATTTTTTATTTATCTGTAGAATGGTCTAGATTAAAAAATTAAAAAGAAAAATTTACTTTCTTTAAGAATTATGAAACTAAAAAAAAGTTTACTTTTTACAGAATTAATTTTTGAACTCTATTATTATTTCATAATTTTATACTTGGCAACAATTGATAGTAAAAGACAAAGTGATATGTTTTTAACTGTCGTCGCTCTAACAGAATAGTACTGAAATTTCTTTTAGGTATTTTAGTACAGATAGACAATAAATTTGATTTTTTTTTATTTACATTATTATAATTGTTCATATATGTTTTGATAATCATTTGGAAAATGAAATTAAGTTAAAATATTGTTAGAACTATTGTTTAAAAAAAATGGTACTATCAAAATATCTGCTCAACCTTAACAGGAATCACAGGGCAAAGTGCTATGTCATGAAAGCAAGCAGTTGAAAATTTTAGGAAACATATTTATCTAACAACATATTAATGGTTGTGTTTGCATTATGGCAGTTTGAAATGTTCCCAAATGTCTCGGTAGTCATGATAACAATTTGCATGGTTTTGAAACACAAGGGTCATGTTTGTTATGATAAGTGTGTGTGAGTGTATTTTTTCTTGCTGTAATGAAACGTAATAACACTCGATGCACTTTTATCTCAGAATATGACATTTTGCCTATTAGTGCACAGCATAGAATGCACATTCCATAAAGGTAATTTGTACAATTCTCTAACTTTTTTGTAAGTTAACTAGTTCACCATCGTGCTAAACTGAAATGTTTCCTACCATTTTTCTCCTCCAAAGATTCATTCTTTACGTCTGAAACTGGCATCAGAATATATCTTTTCTTCCTCCAGCAGCTATGAAGACCTATTTAGAAGTTCTATTCAAATCAGCTTGACCTGCATACTTGTCACACTCGATGCTGAATAATGACACTCTACCAAGGACCATAAACACAGAGGTCGATGTATTGATTTCAGTTGTGATATAAGCAGTTTTTAGAGAAGTACTGCTGTAGGAACACTGAGACAGTTAAATGCAGAAAATACTGATGATTAGAAAATACCGATGCAGAAAATACTGATGACGAAGCACGTAGATGGCATATTGGAGAGGAAGAAGTCGGTGTGGATTAAATTCCTTTTGTATTTAAATTGACATTTGTGGCCACAAATCACTTGGCACTCTAATCATGTCTGTTCAAGAATATTTATATTTTTGATAGTATTGCGATAGGAAGAGAGCATAGCGAATTAGCATCCAAGCACCTCAGAGGTTCAAGCTAAAAGTGCACATTTATCCAGTATGGAGGTTCACCAAAAGGAAGGTTTATGTTGGAAAAACTTAAATTCTCGAAATTTTGAGTTTAGGTTCTGAATCGGCTACTTCATGGTGTTATGCAAGCCTTGCAAGACAGAAATAACGCAATCCAGAGAAGTTGGTAATTTTTTTATAATAAAGAGGAAATAACCAAATTAAAAAAAGAGGAATTAAGAGGCTACTACTAACTTAAAGCTGGTTTACATATTTTTTTTATCTTACATGTATATATATGTATGTACACATATAATGTTTATTCGGGAGAATAATTTCATGATAAAGTATAATCTTCAAAATTCATATCCTTCTCATCTAGTCTTGTGTATTTTATGATTTTTTTTATTTACATCTCACGAAAAAAAAAAAAAAAAAAAAAAAAACTATTGAAATGCAAATGCATCTTTTTATTGTCAAGTAAAAGCTTTTTCATTCCAGAGAATTAAACAATTCTCTGAATATAATTTTAATATTAAATTTTAAACAGCTGTCAGGTACTTGATAGGAAAGCAAATTCAAAGACAAAAACTGTGAGAAATTATTGACACATTTTATAAAACAATGAATGACAATATAATCTAGCAGTATAATATAAAGCACAAAATTTTTAGGTTAAAATTAAAGACAGTTAAATTTATTTTCTGTATGATAATTTGGCACAATACTTTTAATGGAATAAATTTTACCAGCAAGCAGTTTCAAGATACCACTCTGAATATAAAACTTACTTTTGAATCCATTGATGAGATATAAATATTTTGATTAGAATACAAATCAAGTTTTAATCACGGAAATAAGCTTAAAATTGCCAAAAAAATTTAGCAAAGATGCCTAAGGAGAATTTGAGTTTAGATCTGTGTTTAAAATCTGGCAAAGGAAAAAGATTCATCAATTTTCAGTATGAATATCAAGAAAATGACTATAAATGCCAGAAGACATATTTAAAATTATGGATTTTATATGTTTTTATATATTGCATGGAGATCTTTAAATGTATGTTTTTAAGTACTAAAACTGCACTGTGGTAACTTTAGTTTCCTATACAGTTCATCAGAAATTGATAAAGTAAATTTAAGGAAAAGCCAACAGTTTGGAGAAAACAAAATTCGAAAGTATTTACTTTGTCTGTTGGTGTTTCTAATGGTGAAAGATCATTTCCAAACTAAAATTAATTGCGACTTATTTAGGTGCGAATATGTCACAAGAAAGATTTCTGATACTTAACAGTGGAAAATCATGCATATTTGACCTAAACAAATAATTTCTACTTTCATTTATCTAAAAATGTAATTTTATGCATACACGTTTAATTAATTTTTAATTATATAATTTAATTATGATTCTGTTGATTCATTTCTTCGTTTTAATTCTCATTTATCATTGAGAGAAAATGAAGAGCG
>KK120516.1:8611-37939 GCA_000611955.2 Stegodyphus mimosarum | reverse complement strand
TAATTTGTTGGTCGGCGCCGCCTTGATAATATCATTCAAAATTAATAAAAAGTTATAAAACTTTAACAGGTTCTGCTACGAAAATGTAGCAATAAATATGATAAAAATATTTTCCGATATGAATTTAACTTTTTGTTGTCAAAGTATCACTTCTTCAGACGATGATAAAACTGAACCTTCATTCTTTAGTTTCACTTAAACTCGTGCTGACATCTATTGGCAGAAGGAAAAACAATATAATCTGAAAATCGAAAACTTGACTCATTAACCTAAGGCGAATTGACCTTGGTTTAGCTCATGGAGGTTAGAATAGAATACCTCCATTCTAACCTCCATGGTTTAGCTGCACTATTCATTTCACGGTAAAACAAGCAATTGGACATTTTTTTGGTGACGCTTTTCCTTGATGCTCTAAGCACGACCTTATTTTCCTTAAAGGTTAATCCAGCCCTATCCTTAGCAATATCATCAGTATATTTATTTATTATTTCAAATTGTAATGTTTAATTTTTAGGATTTTGCAACTAGTTTTTAAGATATGTTCAAAAAGGTAAGCTGTTCTAAACGTATTTCATTTTTACTGCTGTACGTAAACTTCCGTAAATAAATATATTTAAGCTATCGGATTACGTTAAATTTTGTATATTGATATTCAATATTATTGGCGTCCGCGACTATTTTCATATTTAAGATGTTTCAAATAATAAAAGATTTTAAAAAAGAAGATTTGAAACAAGTCCTAGAAGAGATTGGTGAAAGTTTATCACCAACCGTTACAATAGCAGATTTAAAAGACGTCATTTTAAACAATGCAGAATACAAAAAGGATTCTGAATTTGTTCAAGATTTATTAACAACTTCTATTGCGGATCGAAAATTGTTGGAGCAAAGACAAATTGAAAAGGATAAAGGAGGTTGGTATTAATGATTATGTTGGTTGATGTGAATTGATATTGAATGAAACAATATTTATTGAATACTGAATATATTGAATGAAACAGTATTTGATATAAAAATATATTTTATTATACGTACAGGAATGACACTCTTACCGGGAACATGGCGTAACGGTCTTTCCACTCCAACGTCTCTCACCAAAAGAGGCTGTGAGGCGAGGCGTCACCGTCGAGATAGGACGGGCGAGGGAGAAGATGTGACGTAAAACAGAACGCGGGATGTGCGCCTCTTACAGACTGGCGCCTCTGTTACGCATGATGAAATGCTACAGAGTATGCCCACAGTGACGAAGTCGCGATTACTACCAATAAGTATTTGGACACCTGTGATAGAAAAGAAATACTAACTTTATTCAAAATCAATAGTTGGTAGAGCCTCCACGAGAGGTAATTATAGCGTGGACCCTCCAGGGCATACTTTCCACAAGTCTTTGTATGACAGCTAGTAGTATTTTCTTCCACTCGGCTTGGAAAAGACATAGAAGTTCCTTCACCGATTTTGCACGGGTAGTGCACCCCTGAATTCGCCGATGCAACTCGTCCCAGAGGTTCTTGATAGGGTTCAGGTCTGGACTCTGGGCAGGCCAGTCCATTCGATGAACTCCATTGGCCCCATACCAAGCCTTGGTTAACGTCGAAACATGACAACTGGCATTGTCGTCCTGAAAGTAACAGGGGTCCAACCCGTAAAACTGCCACAACGTAGGAAGCGCATTGTCATCCAAAATAGTGCAGTAGGCATCGGAGTTGAGCTTACCACAAATGGGGACAAAGGGTTTCAGCCCATACCAGGAGAAACACCTCCAGACCATAATTCCACCTCCGCCGAACTTGACTGTTGGCCCAATGCATTCTGGCAGGAGCCGTTCTCTAGGTACACGCCAGACCCAGACCCTGCCATCCGAACGGTAAAGGGTGAACCTTGATTCATCACTCCAAAGAAACCGTTTCCACTGATCTACGGTCCAATTTTGATGTGCTTTGCACCACATTAACCGAGCAGCACGGTTGGATTTTGTGATCAAAGGCTATGGGCAGCAGTACGACCATGAAAACCAAGCAGATATGCTTTTTTACGGATGGTATTAATTGAAACAATACTCCCGGATGGCTGTTGAAACTCCTCGCGGATGAGGACCATCGGTTGGGTGCGGTTCTTCCGAATTTCTCTGGACAGCACTCGTCGGTCTCTCTCTCCCAGTTTCGTTGCTCTGCCGACTCGGGGCCCATTCCAACAATCACCGCTCACCTTCCACTTCTTAAACACATAGGCCACTGTCGATTTTGGGTACTTCAGATCGCTAGATATGTCCCTTAAGGATCGGCCACATTTGTGATTCCCGATAATTATACCTTTCTCGAAATCAGAGAACTCCGAACTGAGAGGCATCTTGCATGCGACTAAAGCCGATGCTGTTTCCTACACGATATATACCGGCGGAGTCCGCGACGTACCTTAGGACCGCAGATATCGTCATTTGCATAGGTGTCCAAACACTTATTGGTAATCAGTGCACAAGTTTGTACTCGGGGAATGTAGTCTGTGACTAAATGCTTTGGAAATTGGATTCTCCCTTCAAGCAAATGCCTGAATGCAAAATTTCTCCCTTCAAGCATATGCCTGAATTTTTTGACTGAAGAGTACATAGCATAGAGTTCACGGTCATAAGTGGACCAATTCCTTTGAAATTTACTTAGTTTAGCTGAATAGAAGGCTATAGGCTCCCATTGTTGCTTAACAATATGCATGAGCGAGCCGTCGATTGCTGCATCAGACGCATCAACCCATAGACTTAATTGGGCGTCGGGCATAGGATGCCGTAACAAGGTTGCTTTAGTGATAGCTTCCTTAGACTGCTATCACACACCCGTTTGTTTCGGAAGAACAACTGTTTCGAACAATGTTTATGCTTTATGATGACAGCCAATCACCACAGATCACTTTGGAAAACCGGTTCTTCATTACAAACAAGCTGATAGCGTTCGAAGCTTATAGCGTTCGAAGCTTATAGCTGATTGGCTGAAAACGAATAACTTGCAACTTTTTTCCGAAAGGAAGGAAAAAATCGCGCGTCTTTCTTTGAATACTAAACCAGGCAGAAAAATTGTCTGAAGCAGTTCTTCGTATGAAACAAATACATGTAATGATATGCGCCTTAGACGCTTTAAAGGAGAGGGTTACTTTATTATCCTTTTGTAATCGCTCGGTAGAAGCTTTGGAACGAGAATGTCTCTTCTTTATTAGTGTGACTTTCAAGAAATTTGACTAACGGTGCTAGAATCTGATCAACTTTAGGAATATAACGTCTGTAAAAATTAAATAAACTTAAGAATCGTCGTAATTGTGTGAGGGTCTGCGGCTGAGGAAAATCTAGGATGCATTTTACATGATCAGGGAGGGGTTCAGTTCCTTCACCCGATAACGTAAATCTTAGGAAATATAGTAGATTGACCAAATTTGCATTTCTCGACATTTATATACAAACCATGTTCCTGAAGTTTAGAAAATAGCAGGTTTAAATATTGTAAGTATTCTGGTTCATTATTAGAGGCTACAAGTGGATCCTCAAAAATGCGTAAACAAAAGGCAGGTCTCTAGTGACCTAGTCGATAAACCTTTGAAAGTTTGAAGAAGCATTACAAAGATCAAACTGTATTCTCAAACTTTCAGACAGACTAATGGGAATTTGATGATACGCTTTTACGAGATCAATGTGACTAAACATTTGTTTATCATGCTGTTCTGAGGTAAAATCAGCTATGCACGGAATAGAATACTTTTCTTTTCCAGTCTGTGGATTAAGAAATCGATAGTCACCAACAGATCTCTATTCAGCAGACCCATTCTTGGGCGCAATGTGCAAGGGCCAAGAATAGGGGCTTTTTGAAGGTCTCATATGACCCAGTTGAATCATGCTCTGAAATTCCGCTTTTGCAATTTTGAGGTGGTCAGGAGCTAACCGTCTCGGTTTATCAGCAACTAAAGGACCTTTAGTATTTATATAATGCACAGTACTGTGCTTCACAGGTTGATTAGGATCCGGTAGTTCAGTAATATCAGGATATTGCAACATTAATTTACCAAATACATTATCAACACAAGATTTTACAGAAAAAATATTGCAAGTAATTAATTTGGAAGGTACTTTAAAATTTGCTGTTAAATCAATTAGACGCTTGTTACGAGGAAATAAAGAGATAAAATGAAGAAATATTAAAAATCTGCACCTATGATGGAGTATGTAACTTTAAAAATCTAAAAAGAGAAAGTAAAATTCCGTCTTGAACCAAAATTAACAGTTATTGTTTTCCGACTATAGATTTTCATGGATGCTCCATTTACAGCACAAAACGCTTGGAATGCTGGTGCCTTCAGTTTAGATTTATTAGCAACAATTAAACTGGCATCACTCCCTGAATCTATTAGAAAACGCCTACTTGTCGATCGGTCTGTAATGAAGAGGCAACGCGATGTATGAGTATGGGAAGAGTCAATCTTTTCTACTAAAGCTCCTCTACAAGTACACCAGACTGAATTACCAACTTTTTCCTCTTGGCGAGAAAAAGAAAGCGCTGCCAGTTTTGGCGCGTTTATCGCAGACACTGGATGAATGTCCGCTGTTTTTTAAAGACTGATTTTATAGAATCGCAGGATTCTGCGCATATAAAATTTTCGGATAATTTATTAATTCTCGAATAGTATATAGAGGTTTTCACTTATAAAAATTTAACGCATATTTTGTAAAACATATTTGTCGGGTTCCTTTCGTTTGGTTCTTTACATTTCTGTCATCCGTGGTCGTAACCTAATAATGGAACTTCTTTCACACATATTTTTATTTATATATAAGAGGTAAGTAATTATGTTACAAGATATTTACATATGATTAACATTCATTGATGTCAAATGGAGAAGTGCACGTCTGCATACTTCCTGCAGTTCTATCAAACTTGCGATGAGTGCACGCCTGCGATAATCGTGCAGTCACCCCCCGACGCTGTCCAAACCCTGACTTACTTCTCTCCTGCGGCAATCAATCACCAGAGGGAGTTGTACAAGCTTTTTCTCTCGAATACAAGAGGAAAGGAGGTATCAGACCTTACAACCCCCACCTAAGATTGTGATTGGGGTGCAAACCCAAGATCACATATCTGATAATCGTCTGATACATTGCAATATTTCCATCACAATTCATATAAATTTCATGAATAATTTTTCATACAATACAAATTTCTACCTTGATCATTACAATCATCAATAATAGATTAAGCACTATTATCTATATAAAATACATGGAAAAAATGTTCCAATAATTCATAGAAATCATAGCAAGTAATATATCATACCACTAACTCAGCATAACATAGCTAAACATAAATACCAAAGCATGAAGTATTAAAAATTCAATTAAAATGTACTTAACACAATAACCATATGAGAACTCTTATCTCCATTGTACCTGTAAAAAAATTAAGAAATTAAAAGATAGGTATGGTTATTTAATATAACAAAAATAGCAATAAGACGTATGTGTTTTTATCATGGTTTTAAGCTTCCACTTAGTGTTTTTAGTCAGATATTGAATAAAGTCACTTTCAATATAGTTTACAGAGTTCAAGTCACACAGAACGACATAACGCGTCCACTTAGTCCGATGTGAATCACTTCTGAATCTTCACCCATTAATGTCACTTACTTAAAGTCACACAGAGTCCACACAATGATGGTACTTATAATCAGAAGGACTACCGCACATCATTCCTGTAGAGGTAATCGAGACAAAGCATCAGCATTATTAAGCTTTGCTCCCTAGTCTAATTCTGTGCTCTCCTACATTAGCTATTCGAATTTTACTTGAGAATAATATAGGATGCTTGTTTAATAATGTCTTAATTTCCTCTTTCTGCGCATCGTTTAGGTGATCTAGTGGAACGTTCTCTATTCCTTTAATTCTATCACTTGGAAACGTCTTGCTAGATAGAATTGGACGAATTTCTCCGAATTCATTCTCATTTTCAAATACTATGCCCACTGCTTGAATTCTAGGAGTGTACCTTCGAATTTTATATACTTGTACGTTTCGAATTTTCCCATCTGGTAACTTAAATTGATAAGAATGCGGCGAAGTGTGTTGAACTATCTCACTGGGTCCCGTCCATCGTGCATATATTTTATTAGTGGAATCTGAAATAAGTAGCAGTACTTGCTCTCCAATGTCGAATTTCCGAAAGCAGGAACGTCTGTTAAAATATTCGGCGCGGGCTCGCTGCATATACGGAGCGGTTAAAGAAGCTTATTCCGCTGCCTTCTATAATCGTATATTCAGATCTTGTAGATATTCCTCAACGGATTGTGAGATATTGGTTGTCAAAGGTATATCTCCCGCCCAAGATGACTTTAAAATTGCTAGAGGTCCACTGGCTTCTCTTCTGTATAGAAGTTTAAAAGGCGACACTCCTGCAGTGCAGTTTGGAACCTCTCTATAAGCAAATAATAGAAATGGAATTTGTTTGTCCCATCCTCTGCAGTCTTCTCGTATTACATGGTATAACATAGTCTTAGGGATTCTATTCCATCGTTCTATTAAACCATTGCTAGCTGCATGACCTGGACATGAAAATCTCGGGGATGTCCTGATTCTTTTAAGAAATTCCTGGGTTAATGCCGAAGTAAAATTAGATCCCTAATCGCTCGCTACTATATTTGGCATCCCTGTCCTAGAAAATATTTGCAATAGTGCTTCACACGTAGACCTAGCAGTCAAAGAAGTTATAGGTATAGCCTCAGGCCACCGTGTATGCTGATCCATCACACATAACACATATTTATATCCTCGACCTGATGGTGGATCGATAGGACCAATAATATCCATGTTCACGACTTCGAATGGCAAATCCGGTCTGCACACTGGGGTTATGGGTGCTGTCTCGTGTATTCTTTCCGGATTTCTCAGCTGACAATTCTCACAAGATTTACAGTACTCTGCAATGTCTTTAACCATGGAAGGCCAATAAAAGTTATATCGAATCCGCTCTTTGGTCTTCTTAATTCCTAAGTGTGCACCGAAGACTGACTCATGTGCTAATTGAAGAACTTCCGAACGTCTTTTGGCGCGCAATACCAGTTGAGATACCTTTTCACCCAAAACTTTGTCATTGTGTCAAACGTTGTCATTCAAATCGTCAATTAAAAAAAATTTTCCTTTCCCCTTCTTTAAATTTGATCTGACAGTCTCTAAATCGTCCCATTCCCTCTGTTCTTCCTTCAATTTTTCCCTTTCCGATTTCTCTGCCTGTGACTTTGTTTCTTTAATTTCTTCATTATTTACCTTAATATTAGCCGATATAAGTCTGTCGTTTTCACTTACTAAGGAAGGTGTTCCCATTACATTTAAATTCTGGCACTGGCTTCCATCATCTGTTGTCTCGGAGTTTAGGCTCTTTCCGACTACTATCCCTTTTCCCTGATTTTTTGAATCTCTAAATATTAACGGTGTAAAGAGGTTTTCATATTCCTTCTCCATTATTTTTAGTACATTGGTAGGAATTAACTCTGGCCCTTTCAGCTTTTTTGTGACAGCTACAACGACTTCTATAGGTGTTATTAATGTACTGCTTCTACCCTTATTTACCGACATAAAAGTCTTAATTAATTTGGCTCTTACTTCTTCCCCGAAAGCTGAACTCAAGGTGATGACTCTATAATCTGCATTTACATTAGGGACATTTTCTGGTTTTAAGATGGTAATCTGGGTTCCGCTATCTTCAATACATTCAGTCTTCCTTGCATTCACGTTTACCGTAATAAATCTCAGGGGCTGAATAACTTCCGATGCGTCTATTTATTTATGACGACTTCCGAAGTTGCGCGAAATCACCTTCGCAATTACCACGTCGTTCTTCCCCCCTTGGTTCGAAACATTTTTTCTGTTTGGTTAACCTTCTGAGGACAGTTCCGAGCTAAGTGCGTTTGGTCGCCACAAATATAGCACTGCTTTGTGCTAAGGCCCCGTAGCTTATCGGAGAAAGTTTTTCCTTTCCAGCTGCTTCTAGTTTGGGAGTGGTTATGGGATCTTCCCCCCTGGGTTTATTGAATTACCCTTGCAATTATTGAAAGCAAATTATTTATTCTATTGATTTCAGACCTCAGTGTCAATATTGTGGAAATTATTCTGACTAAGAAACGGTAGTCGGAACTATGCATAAGGAACTCATCTAACTTTTCAGCAATAGTGATTATAAAATAAGCAAAAAATTAGAAGTAATGTCAACGATATTGAAACTCCTTATGTTAAATATATCCTTGGCAAACATTGAGATTTTAGCTTGCGTTTCTAAATTATTTTTCTCAAATTATTATTTATTTTTTAATAAACTTCAATATGCTAATGTTTTTCCTATTACATTATTATAATTTCCGCAATTAGCACAGGAAAACAAAATCTACGTATTAAATTAGAAGTGAAATTTCTTTTCTACGTTCAAAACATCCACACTGGTGATGTTTGGCGACGGGTACATTAAACCAAGTTAATTATAGCTATTATGACAGAAATTAGCAGATACTTAGGTTATTGTTCACAAGAATTTCACTTTACTTGAACATTATAAACATTTGAGAAGATATAAACTCTAAATGAAGGAGTAAATAATACTATATTTACTAGGCAAAGCTGAACACTTGAAGTAGGTTACCAATTATCTCTTCGGCAATTATTTACCCAAATTTTTCTTTTTTCTTCATTTTTAGGAATGCTAACCAATATATGACCTTCCGTGAATGAGCTGAGCAATTATTATCTGCACATCCGCGCATTTTACACAAAAAAGCACAATAAATTGTTGCGCCGCTAACTATGCAGCTGCCATTAATATTCCCACTTGGGGTCCCGAATGGCAGATGATTCAGATTTTTTGCACCGTCCTTAAATTTTCAATGATACCAGCACAACTTGGTGTCACGCGATTTAGAAAGTTTGCGGCCATAAAAACTGGTACGAGATGAACTCCTGGAACGACGAATTTCGGCCGCTCCTTTTCGAACAACTTTGATTTTTTCACGAAGTTGAGCCGAACATGATTCGTTGTTACAGAAAATAGCGGATATATTCGTGTTGTTGATAGCTAAAATTCGATCAGCTACTTCCGCAGCTTTATCCGAAGTAATAGGAGAGATGGAAGCTATTATAGTTTGGACAGGTACAGGCATCGCTTGGTTAAAGAGTTCAAGTAAAAGTGAGTCGTGATTTTTCTGCGCGACGTTTTATGTTGCGAAGAAGCTGGATGGGCTTTCGATCACCGAGGCTTTAGCCTGCTAGCAACCGACGAATCTCTGGAGTCTTCGATTCTGAACATCTTTTGATAATTTCTTATCTCGTCATATAGGTTGATGTTATCGGGCTGAATGATGACATCACGAACAACAAAGACAATATTAGGTGGTGAGGGAGTTACTACGTAGTTGAGTTTTGTCTTTTGTTCCGTTATTTGTTTAGGAGTTGGTAATTCACACGTCGATTCCAACATGTGAAAACAAGGAGATGGATCAACTTGAATAAAAGGTGGAATTACCACAACAGAAGTTTTGGTTTCAGACATAGTTCAGGTGGAACACATGCCAGCAGGAAGAATCAAAACCAAAACCAGAAGTATCCGTTACCGTAAAATATTTCACATCCTAAAGTCGCCGTTAAAGGAGGTTGCCATTAAAGGTGATTTTGGTTGATCTGACTTCATATATTGAATGAAACAGCATTTGATCTAAAAATATATTTCATTATGCACACAGGAATGAGACTTGTACCAGGAACATTGCGTAGAGATCCTTCTGCTTCAACGGCACCCGCCAAAAGAAGCTGTGAGGCGAAAGAGAACATAAAGTAAAACAGAACACGTGATATATGCCTTTTGCTGATTGGCTGATGCGGCGCCTGTCGTATGCATGATGAAATGCTATAAGGATAAGCTGGATTATCATCTTCAGAAAATAAGACTGGATCATGAACTGGAATTGGCAAGAATTCAAGTACAGAAACAAAGTGAGTCACTTCCGTTTGTTTTTGTTTCTGATATAAATAGTTTGAAACGAAAGTTTACTTTGTATAGATTAGAATTTAGACAATTTGGGTATGATATTAAAGGCTGGGTTCCTTTCTGGAGTCAGTCTTAGTCGAAGTATACGTAAGAAAATTATTGAAATTAATTGTAACTACTCAAACTAAGGAAAAGTTTTCATTAACTTCTTAGTACGATAAACTTGAATCTTATTTACGTGCTTTGGAAACATTAGACATGACAACTGATAAATGTGCTTCTATATTATAGCCAGTGGTTGAGTTTTACTTTCCAGCAGATTTTTTTAAAAGCTTGGAATCGTAGTAACTTTTCCGACTCTAAAACGGATACGAAGAATCAATTTAACAATTTAATGCATTTTTTTAGATAGGAAGTAGAGGGGAGAAGAACGATTATGCTTAGCTGTAGCTGGCTTTGGTCTAGGAAAGTATCAAGATAATAATAATAATAAACCAGTAAAAAAGAGGCATTCTAGTGCAGAATATTTACTTAACAAGACACTGACAGCTGAAGAGCTATTGGCAACTGCTTCTGGTTCCAAATCTACGAAATCATGTGTTTTTTGTGATAACACTCTGTCTAAGATTGTAATAAAGTTGCAACTTTAAGCAAAGAAGAAAAAAAAATCAATGGTTATGAAGAAGAAATGTTGTTTACTTTGTTTGAAACCTGGACACTAGGCGAAAACCTGTCGAAGTAATGTAAGATGCATTGTATGTTATAGACGTCATTATCCAATACCTTGTACGAAATTCACTAGATTTGAAAACAAAATCAAGTGAATTTCCAAGCCAGAAAATAAGTCAGAGGTAAAATATTCTGATACATTATTTGATTTAGAGCCATCTTTACACGAAATCTTCTTGAAAACTTTAATGGTACGTTTGCGTCACAAGAATAAATGTCTGAATGTTAGAGCACTTATTGATGATGGATCTCATACATGATATATAGAAAAGAGTTTGGTTCAGGAACTCAAGTTAACTCCTGTAGGAAAAGAAACTTTACGACAAGGATTATTTGGTGTTAGCACAACACTATTGAAGGAACATGGGAGGTTTAATGTTTTTATAGAAAGTGTTGATTTAAGATATTAGATATTAAACATAACTTTCACTTTTAGAACAACCTAAGATTTAGTCAAGTCTACCTAGGATTAAAGATAAAAAATTAATATCACAGCTATCATCAAAGGGAATTCTGTTATTCGACGTTGGGATCAACTTATCTCCAATTAGACTACATATATGGGCAGATATCATAGGAAGGCCACTAACTGGAAGACTTGAAGTATTAAAAAATGGATTATCAGTTGCCGAAACAAAATTGAGTTGGACTAGGGCTTGGTCGAAAACGAGAAGTTTTGAATACAATATCCTTATGCTTACAAAATCTTGAATTAGAAAAACTGTAAGACTAGGAATCATTGGATAAAGATCTAGAAACGCTTTATACAACGAAACACTTGCGCACTTTAAAGAGACTATTGAGATCAATAAGGAACAGCGATATGAAATCTCTTTAACCTGGTTAATAGGACATCCTCCTCTATACAATAACTATGATAAAGCTGTATTAAGATTTATGCAAACAACTAAACGTTTGCTGATATAAAATTACTTTGAAGAGTACAATGACCTTTTTCTTTCATTGGGAAAGCGAGGGCATAATAGAAGTTGAAACAGCTGAAGGCACTGAAGCATTATATTACCTACGCATAAACCAATGATTAAGTTTGTAAGGATTTTAAGTTTTACTAGCGTTTATTTTATTTTAAACCTTTACTATCTCCCCTCATTTTCCATTTCCGGTTAGAATAAGAGCGAATAGATTTAGTGTATGCAAATGAGGTTGCAAACTGTAGAAGTATTTAAGACATGACTTTTAGCCAAGAGAGTAGAGAAAAGAGAGATTTCTCACGGCCTTTATTACGCGTGTGATTTTCGTTGTCTGCCTTAAGGCTGGAATTTATTTCTCGCTGATGTTTGAAGACATGTTGCAGTCTTTGCATTCTGCTCACTATATACGTAGTATAAAAGGGCCAATCTTCGCGTTACTAGTCTCCGTAAAGCATCTTAGTTCTTATTTAGTTAAGTCTCCGTAAAGCATCTTAGTTCTTATTTAGTTAAGTCTCCGTAAAGCATCTTAGTTCTTATTTAGTTAAGTTAGTTTATTTTCTTATTTTCTACATTCTAGACCAAAAGTATTGGTCTTTGTGTCCCGAAGTGTGGGAGCACCTGTACGCTGTGAGAATAAAGGGTAAATTTAATCCTCCTTATCTTTGTTTTGTTTTCTACACATGCACGAACATAGCTTTGAGTAAGCTCCCTGTTCTGACTCAGGACTCCAGTCATGTTTGCAAAATCAACCAGAAGGAGCAGCAGTCCTCACAAGTTATCCAGCGTAAACACGAAAATTCGCCCAGTATTTGATGCTTCATCAAAGACGTCTGGTGGTGCATCATTAAATTATTGTTTAAGTACTGGACCAATTCTAATTAAAAAAATTCCTCCACTTCTTAACAAGTTCAGAATTGATGCACAGATGGAGTCACAGCAGATATTAAACAAGCATTTCTGCAAATTAGTGTTCGTCCAGAAGACAGAAATGTATTAAGATTTTTCTGATGGAAAGATAAAGAATGATTATCAATCAAAGAATATTGAATACTCGTGTTGTCTTTGGAGTGACTTCAAGTCCATTTCTATTAAATGCTACCATCGTATAACATTTGCAATGTCAATAGTTTCAATCCCTAGAATTACAGTCAACAGTGAAAACACTTAAGGAAAGTTTTTATGTCGACAATCAAAAATGTCAAAAATAAAGATGAATACATGGAGCTACAAATACAGTCTAAAGAAGTTATGAAAAGTGATTGTTTCGATTTACGTGGCTGGACATACACAGGAGATGAAGATCAAGAAGATCATTCTGTCTTTGGTTTAAAATGGAATACAGAGACTGACGAACTTAAGCGCACTTTTCCCAAGGCAATAGAAAATTTAGAATATATTGATACTAAAAGGAAGTTATTGTCAGTAGTTAATAGCATTTAAGATCCAATTGGTTTTACATATCCTGCTATGCTCAGCAATAGAAGTTGAAACAGCTGAAGCTTCTTGCAATCAGTGCTTTTGTAAGTTACTCCTGCAAGAAACTTGGAAAAGGAAAATAAGTAGGGAATACCCCCTTCCTAAGGATCTTCAGTTGAAATATAAAATAACTAGATAAAACATATTCATTGTATGCAGCAATGTTCTATTCCAAGAAGAATGCTCCATGGACCGAAGAAGATGCCACTTTACACTTGTTTTCAGATGCATCAGGTAATGCTTATGCCTGCTTTGCATATCTATGTTGCAAAGAAAATTCAGGAGTATTTGTCAATTTAGTTCCTGCTAAATCAATAGTTGCATAAATAATTTTCCCCTTAAAATCTTCTTTTGGGCAGATTCTATGGTGGTATTAGCTTAAATTTTGAATAAAGAACCCTGGAATATTTTTGTTGGAAACAGAGTAAAAGAAATCAGAGAACTAACAGATATGGAATGTTGGAGATATATTCCGGGAGAGCTCAACCCTGCTGACCTCCCATCTCAATCATGTACTTGGAAGTAGCTTATGAAAGAAAACAAATGGTGGGAAGAACCCTTGTGGATGAAGAATTCCAAGGAAGTATGCCCGAATGAATCCGTAATTTGTCCAGAAGAAGCACTGATTGCAAGAAGAAATGTTGTGATAGGTGCAACGAATATTCAAGACAGCGAAAACTTTAGCGAAAGATTCTTGTACCTCCCTGAATATCCTAAATTATTGCGCATGACTGCCTGGATTTTAAGATTTTGCCAGATTTCTAACAATAAAGAAGTTAATTAAGTGCAGAAGAAATAAGTGAAGCTGAAGTTGTGCTCGTCAAATCATTCAGCGGGAGTGGTGCACGAAAAATGAGAGAAAATAGGAAGGAACGATGAAGTTTTATGAAGAAAATGAATTGTTGAAGGTGGAGACTCAACTCATTCTTAGTAATGATTTCAAATGTCCAATTATTTTATCAGATCATTTAATAGTCAGACGTTATATCAAACACATACACAAAAGTTTACACCATGCTGGAGTCCAGACTATTTTATCCTACGTAAGGGATCAATTTTGGATTTCTCGTGGTCGAAGAGTAATTAGAGAAGTTATTTCTCGTTGCATACCTTGCAAGAGACAGTTAAAGCCATAGTCAAAGAACCAGCTCCACTTCCACCTAACAGAATAAACAGAGTATCAGTCTTTCAAGTAACAAGTACAGATTTTGCTGGCCCTATTTTTTTTCGAAAAGGTATTAAAGCTTGGATAGTTTTATTTACGTGCGTTGTATTTCGTGCTGTGCATTTAAAGCTTATTAGTCCTTATCAACCGAAGCATTTGTGCCAGTCTTACGTCGATTTTTCTCTCGAAAAGGTAGAATTTCCATGACGTATACCGACAACGGAGCTCATTTTGTAGGAGCTTCAAGAAATTAGGGAATTTGAATTGGGAAGCAACTAAAACTGAATGTGGAATGAGGAAATCAAGTGGAACTTCAGTCCTCGAAATGCACCATGGTATGGCGGATGGTGGAAGCGAATGGTTCGCATAGTCAACGATTGCTTAAAAAGAAATCTCGGGAAAGCCTCTTTAAATTTCGAAGAGATGCAGAAGAGAGAAAGTCTTATGTGACTGTGAAGACACCATTAACAAACTCCATTAACATATGTATAAGAAGATCGAAACGAACTATTGCCATTAACACATGCCCACTTCACACATGATGTACATAATCTTTCAGACATCAAAACAATTGATTTGGACATAATTGATGAAAATCCTTTCAGGAAAAGATTACATTACATTCAAGCGTAAGAGGGGATTTCAGGAAAGGATTTAAAAAAGAATACCTTTCAGAGTTAGTAAGAAATCCTGCTGTAAAAAAGGCGTAAGAAAACATTCAAGTCGCAGATATAGTACTTGTGGGATCAGAAAATCTTAAAAGAATCAACTGGCCGTTAGAAAAAGTCTTGGAATTGTTCGTAGGAAGGGATGAAAAACAACATGTAGCTCGTTTGAAATTAGCAAAAGGTGAAATTATACGTCCACTTCAGAGATCAAATGGAACTTCAATCCTTCAAATGCACCATGGTATGGCGGATGGTGGAAGCGAATGGTTCGCATAATCAAAGATCTGTTAAAAAGAAATCTTGGCAAATCCTGATTTCCTCTAGAAATCAATTCAGAGAATATTATTGTGCCTACAAAGGGTAAAGAATTTTTAACTGAAGGTGATACAGAACGACCTAAGGCTGATATTGTCAGTAACAAAGATGCAGATAATGGGAAACTTTCTAGAAAGGGTCGACCTATTATCAGACCTAAAAAAACTGGACTTATATACTTTTCATCTCATATGGCAAAATTCAAGTTTGATATATGTTCTAAGCATGTTTTTATACTATACTAGCCGCTGCGCGGCCAGCCTTCGTCTGGCTTTTAAGTATACCAGAAAAATACCTAAAGAGAACACCAAACATTAAATTTGAAAACTGCACAGAATTTTACTCTGCAGAACAATTTTATCGAAAAAGAAACAAACAAAGGGAAAAAAAATTCAGTTAAAAATGCATTACATATAAAAAGCATACAACGAAATAAGCAATATCCCTTAATACAAATATTAAGTATCCTAATAAATAAATTAACCAACTTCCCTTTGCAAAATCTTAAGAACTCAAATGGTATAAACAGATTAAGAACTTAAAACAGATTAAAAAATATCATGCAAAACTTTCTTATAATTAAAATTATATATAATTAAAACATAATATTACAATGAAATAAGCAATATCCCTTGATAAAAATGTTAATTATCCTAATAAAGTAATTAAACAATTTACCGTTGCAAAAAGAAACAACTTTTTAATTTCTTAAACTTTTCAGTCTCTTAAAAACAGTAACATAAGAAATACGATGAAAAATTGTTGCCAAACCGAAATTTTTAAAAGAATGAAACTATTCAAAATGATGCAATTTCATCAAAAATCTATCAACAACAATAAGAAAGGAAAATTGTTGCCAAAACTACATTTTAAAATATCTGAGATGTGAGAAGTGTATTCGGAAGCTTCATTTAAAAAATTTTAAAAAAATACAAAATATTATTATTTTTCCAAAATTCTTTTTTTAAAAGGAGTCGAAAGGATTAAAGTTCAACGTGTCCAAAAATCAAAGGAAAATAAACAGCACATTTTTTAAAATAAGTTTTTTTAAAAAAAATTCCGCTGAAAAGGTGTTAAGCTCACCTTCCTAAATAAATTCGTATTTAATCGATTTATTGAAATACGAAATTTATTTTAAGTTCGTAAAATAGCTAAGTGTCTACGCTTCACGACGATGTAAAAATGAAATGTATAGAGTGAAATCTCGCTTTCCTGTAGCCCATTATGTCTGAAAATGACGCGATTTGGTCACAAAACATAAAATAAAAAAATTCGAATTCGAATTTCGAAAAAATCGCTTCGAGGTGCACTGGCTCTTGTGTAGATACACCCATGTACCAAATTTCGTGGCCCTGGGTTTATTAGCTTACTCGCAACACGAACAAAAGACACACGAACGCACGCACGCACGCACGCACGTACGCACGCACACGCACATGCACACACACACACACACACACACACACACACACACACACACACACACACACACACACACACACACACACACTTTGTTTTATTATATGTAGAGATTAGTCACCCATAATTATGTTTTCACAAATATTATTTTAAGAATTCTTCAGTCAGATACACTCTTTATACATCGTTAAATTTTGTCTCTCCCTTAAAGTAAATTCTGTGATTATGTTTAATAATCATAGCCTTTCAAATATGTATTTCAAGACAAAAGTTGAGAGAATGTCAAGAATCGTTTTGTTATTTCAAATTGTAATGTTTAACTTTTAGGATTTGGCAATTAGTCTTTAAGATCTATTCAAAAAGAACATGTTTGTAAGTCAAATTTAAGTAAGCTGTTCTAAACGTATTTCATTTTTACTGTTATACGCAAACTTCTGTAAATAAATATATTTAAGTTATCAGATTACATTACATTTTGTATATTGATATTCAGTAGTGGCAATAGAACAGCCTCAGAGAGAAAGAAAGACACAGTGTGCATTGCACAAAGTTGATATTTGGAGTCAAAAATAAAAATAAAAATTTAGAATAAGTAAATACGAAAATTATTGCCTTTCCAAAAAGCAACAAAAACCTGCGATACCGTTGAAAATCTAATGGAGAAACATCCGTTTGGGAGGAGGGAATATCTATATGTGAGGTATTTTAAAATATCTAGGCTTTACAATGGACAGCAATTTAACTTGGGCTCAACTTTTAACATCAAGGGCAAAACACATAGTTTCAACAGTAATATTTAAAGAATCTTGTCACATATATGAAGTCTCAAAGAAAACTGTTAGAAGTTCTCTGTCTTAGATCATTACAAAGAATGTTTCGTTACGGCTGTCCTATATGGTGGACTACTACTGTTGTAAATCATTATTAAATATTCAACTGAAGTATCACAAAGATATTCTCTACAACAACTGTTATCCTTCAGGTCCTTGCGGAAATATTATTTTTAACATTTAAAAGCCTATTTTGAATTAGAACTTTACAAATTGAGTGACTGAAAAGAACCTATTATCCTAGAAGATCCTATTACTTACAACACGGATTTAGCCTGCTGTTACAAAATTCCCATTCCTTTTTTGAACTAAATGGCATAAATTCCTTTTAAGTGTATAAAGAACTGATATTTTTACTGAGTGTTCCAAACAAAAAGATAAAATTGACGTAGCATTCGTAGACCATAGCAATGGGTCTCCAATACATACGGAACTATATAATTTAAATGATGAGACTAGTATTTTCCAAGCAAAATCTGCTGCTTTAAAGGATATTTTGTGGCTAGACAACATGAGGGCTCCAGAAGATCTAACCAAGGTTTTTTTTTATACTGAAAGTTGTAGAGACATTAGGTATTTCAGAAGCAGGAGACATGAACAATGATCAGTATCCTCGCCGAGACTTGAACCACGGACCTCTCGAATACGCGTCGAGCGTGCTGACCGCTACACCATGAAGGCATGCCAAGAAGGCGGGAGAAATACCTTATAAAGTATGCTCAAAAGTTCCAATATTTTCAGTCCTATTACATCTGACATAACATCTCAGCGACTCTCAGTTACTCCAAACTGCTTTAACAACAAAGTAGCTTCACATTAGGAACCAGATTTTTAAGGTGACATTGTCAGGACTGAGTGTTCGGTGCATACTCTTGGCAAACATATTCGTGAAATACTTTAAGTCCTGATCTTGAACAGGGAGCTGAATGCAGCTATGTTCTGTGGTAGAAAACTGTGGTTAAGTGGTGGAAGAACTGCACTTAAGAAGGATTTAAAATCCTCTTTTATTAAACCACAATTATATACAGCCACTTCCCAACTCGGGAGGGATACAGAAAATAATGACCGCACTTGGGTCTAAACTGAAGAATCAAAGTATTTAAACTAAAATTAAATAGAAATAAAGTAGTCGTTGCTCACAGAGCTATCAACGCGAAGTTGGCCTCTATGCTAAATGGTGCGTAGCAAGATTTAACTAATACTAACGCACTTAGAATTACTTCAGTAAGTAATAGAGTAACAGCGCTAAGACTTAGAATTTAAATACTAGCTGGTCAGGCAAACGTCGAACAGAGTAACAGTGGTCTGAGACTAAAAGATCTCTCACACTGAGTAGTTCTTCGCTACCGTTTAAATAGAAACTTGGTTCCACTTCAAATTAGCATAAAGCTGAAACGCGCGCTTATTCGAACGGGAAGTTGAAATAAGAACAGATAGAAAAAGGCAAATTAAAATAAAACTTTGTTAGTTTAAACTAAAACCTTACAACATATCAGTAAAATCAGTCACTATTTATGTTAATGTAGGTTCTTATTTATCGATTCCAAAAAAGCAGTTAAAACAATATCGAAAAATCAATACTTAATAATATGTAAAGAAAAACGACATTACCAAGGAACTGATAGATATATAACACGTTTCCAAAAATCTTCTCAAACAGCCTCGAACAATTTAATCGTCTTCTACATCGAGGATTAAGAATCGATGGAAAATTTCCTCAATATCTTGCGTAAATCTATAAACAAAATCTGAGGTATATCTGTGAAACTTCTGCTGCAAATGGAAATTTCTTTACCTTAAAATTGATCATTTTAACAAATTAAGAATTTCCATTTTTACTCTCAGTTTCAAAATATAAGGAAAGACTTATACTGTGTTCAAGGGAGTCATCAAATTCATGCCCCACATAGCAGCAAAGACTGTATAATAATAATAAGTCTTGCATAATAATATGACTGCATAACAATAATATGATTGACATAATAATATGTCTTATTATTATGTCAAAGTTTTAATTAAGAAAAGCTTTATCTTCCATATCATTCATCGTCAAAAAAATCGGTTGTTATTACCCTAAACCAGGGGTCTCCAAACTTTTTACCCGGTGGACCATATTGACTCTTTCACAAAGCTTCGAGGACCAGTTCATTCATCATACCACGGCGATACAATTATGATGAACAGCATACGCGTCTTTTCAAACGAGGCAGTGAGATATTTGTGATTAGATCTATATTGTAAGATCTTACGAAGAGCCTTGTTTTTTAGACTTTCATGCAGTTTCACCTAACACAGATTTCTTAAAGTTCTTTTTAAACATTTGGAAAAATATATATTTGTCCCAGAATATTAGAGATTTCTTTGGTATAGTATCTACTTTACTTTTCAATGTATTTACCTCCCCGTTGTCACAATTTATCAGCGCATTTTGTTTACATTTTGATCAGGTGCAAATTTTCGCTCATAATTATTTCATATTTTGGGCAAGGTTTGCGTGACGAAAACATCTCCAAAATTAAAATAAGTTACAACATATACATAACAAAAATTAAGGTTTAAATAAAATATTACTATGAAAGTTGAAAAGATAACACACGAAACCTTTATTCGCATAAACAGTAGAATGAGAATATTTTACTTCCTTACACGAAGTAAAGGAAGTATTATAATCGCGAAAAATTTCGAATATCATATTTCAAAGAAAATATCCATTTTGGACTGCTCTCGAATCTATTTGAAAGATTTTTAAACATAAAATATCGCTTAAGCAATTTTTCTGGGATTAGTCATTTCAATTTTAACAAAAGGAACGTAATTACCTGCCAGGTAAAACTATCGAGTTAAATCAAATTTGGCCTGAAAGTCAAATGAAAAAAATTTCTTAGAATTTTTTGCCTTTTATAATTCAGGAATCCCCTTTTTCCATACCTAAATTACAGGATTTTTCACAAAGATGGATGTTGAAAATTTTTTCGCTCCTTCGGGGGGGGGGAAGGGCGGCATCTTCGAAAAGGTTAAGAATTACTGCTCTATAACAAACTTTTTATATGTTTTTACCAGTTTTATTTTTCAAGGTGCACTGTCTCAGTTTTGGGAACACGGCTGTCTCATTTTTAAGGAATTTTATAACCGAAGATAGCATCAAAACAGAAATGAAACATAAAATTAGCAAATGAAGAACCTTGTATTTCGCCTAGTGTTAGTCAGAAACTCAAGCATTATGAGTTGGCAATCGATTTTGATGTCCCAGACAATACGGTATAGTGGCTAGGGAAGCCTACTACGGTACCGAAAGGCCAGGGTTCGAATACCGGAGAAGACATGGATGTTTGTAAATGTATAGTGTCGGTGCGGCATGGCGGTACTTTAAATTTGCGACGTGCCGAAAGTTCTCTCGTGTAGACTGGTGCGAGAGGAAAGGGGCGGGAGAGTCTCGATCCTCCGTGGTGCTCTTTCTCAAAATTTGGGGGAGGGATAAAGTCCAACCTTTCTTTGGAGTAGGCTCCAAAGGCTCCAAAGAAAGTACATACTACCTTTCTTTGGAGTAGGCTTTGGCAACCATTGTTCCATGTGATAATGCACAAGACAACAACAACAATCTATTTTGATACTTCCTCTTTCTCTTTAATTTTAATTCAGCAACATTAACAGATTTCTGTATTTTATTAGTTAATACTCTTCTTTCACATTTTAGATTGTAGAACATTTCGAAAGATGATTTTGCAGACGTGAATACATCACCACTGTAGCTGTAGAATATTTAAACTTGCGGGAGTCTTTTCACGGCATTGCCAATTATCTACTATCAGTGAAGTATCCGATGATATTATCGAAATTCCCATTACCCTTTTAAGCTTTAATCAGGTGCTTGAAAATAGTTCGCACGGAAAATACAATTTCCGATGGAATTTCGAACGCCGCTTTCTCGAGGTTGCCAGATCCTGTAAGTAATTTGCTGCCTCTAATGGAAATGGCAATGGACCCGTCAATCACGAGACTCGAATGGCGGGAAATTGAAACCAATTTCACGACGGGTCTTAAATTCTATTATCGAAGTGTTCTCTAATTTTAGATCGATATGTTGCTGCTGTGCTCTGAATCAGGTATTACTTTTTAAGATTTTTCAAAGCCATTTACTGCAATTTTTAAAAATACTTCTTGCGTTTCCAAATTTTTTTTGCAGGGTGATTGAATGATTCTTTTTTTGATTACTTTTTAAAGGCATTTGGGAATTTTCTTTCTCTTGAGCATAATTTCTAAATTTGAAGTCTTTAATAACATTTAGCGAACATGTCGGGCATTTTAAAATGACTGATAGTGTATTTCATTAAAGCTTTCAAATTTACTTTACAAAATTAATATAAATTGACATTAGAACAGTCCACAAAAGGGAAAGGGGAATTGTCTAGTTCTTCACGAACATTCCCTCTTAAAAGAGTTAAATCTATTTAACTATTAAAAGTATTAAAACTCTGTTTAATCCCCTTGTGCATCTGATTATGTTCTCTTCTTCGTCTAGAATACCGCCGCTACCTAGAATTCAAAATCCCAAGAACACGAATATCTAAGATGGAAATTAATCGAATCAGTATTAATCGAATCAGATGGGTTCATTTGCATCTACCCGATCTTTAGCGGCTCATTAGCATCAATTGAGTAATCGCACTTTGAGATTACTTCTACAAAACATATATATTTATCAAAAACGTAATATTGCATCATTTCATCAGTATATCACACTTGTTTCAAACTCGTTATTTGACAGTTTTCAGTTCATTTCAGCTCGTTTTTTACTTCCTTGTACGATTAAAGAAAGTGTTATGGCGAAAAATTTCGGGTACCATATTTCTATGGAAATATCCATCTTGACCGCTTCCGAATCCATTCAAAAGATTTTTTTTTTCTTGGTAACTTACATTCGGACAGAATAAAGGAGTCTTTTTCCCAAAAAAGGTTGTAAAATGGATTCGAAAGTTATTGTTGTGTGACTTTTGTACGTAGGTACCTACCTTATGTGAGTATGTATCTGACATAGCTAAAACCTGTTAGCCTTAGAACTTTGAACTTTTGCACATGAGTCTGCTATAATATCTGGTTGTACACTTCACGTTTTTTACTGTAGTCGTCTTCAGAGTTAATAGCATCTTGTTAATTCTTTTAAAGTTGATCGATTTATCAGCATGTCTACACTTTATGTCGCCACCATTTCCCTGCTCATATTACTGTATTTTCAATTAGAATAATTTTTCCAGTTGATTTGCTGTTGCTAACATCAGGTATTTTGTGTTATTGTTGCTTTGTATGCCTTATTTTTCTACGCCGTTTGAGAATATCGTAGTTGTTTTTGAGGAATTCGTAATATATTGCGCATTTAAATATTTGTGAAAAAATAATAAAACAAACCGAAATTTTCAGAATGGAAACATGGTTAGTAGGATTAACTAAGCGGAAAAGTGATGATTCACGGGGGTGGACCCTGGACAATCTACTAGCATTAAGAATATTGGAAAGGAAAGAAAAAATGTTTATAGAAAATATAATGAAAGTTATTTATCATTTGGGTTTACTTCGAATGGGCATGAAATGCACTCTCAATCTCAAAGTGTTGTTTGCCGTGAACTACTATCAAATCAAAGTATGAAATCATCGTTTCTTAAAAGTCATCTTGAATCTAAGATGCCAGTTTAAAGTATAAATCTGAAGAATATTTTAAGAGGAAATTATCATAGTAAAATAGTAAACATTCAAAAATAGTAAACAATTAATGAAAGGTTTTTGTTACTTCACGTAAAAAAGCTTTGGAAGCCAGTTACCTAGTAAGCCTAAGAATTTCGAAGACTGAGTAGGCTCCCATATTGGAGAAAACCTTATATTACCAGCAGCTGAAGATATCATTTTAACATTATACAACGTAAAAGTGGCTAATGAATTTAATATTGGGTTGGCAACTAAGTAATTGCGGATTTCACTCATAGATGGCTTCAGTTGAATTTTTAGGTTTGCAGACGTAGTACAGATGTAAAACACATTTTGTTATTTGATAGTTGGCAATTCAGCTGTGAATCAGTAAAAAAAGCTTTTTGATCGGTTGCGTAGTTTTCGTTTAGCGTTCGTTGAAAAATGGAAAATCAAAAGGAACATTTTCGTCATATTTTGCTATTTTATTTCCGCAAAGGGAAAAACGCATCGCAAGCTCATATAAAGTTATGTGCTGTTTATGGTGACGAAGCCTTAAAAGAACGGCAGTGTCAAAATTGGTTTGCCAAATTTCGTTCTGGTGATTTTTCACTCAAAGAGGAAAAACGCTCTGGTTGTCCAGTTGAAGTTGATGACGACCTAATCAAAGCAATAATCGATTCGGATCGTCACAGTACAACACGTGAGATTGCAGAGAAGCTTCATGTATCACATACATGCATTGAAAATAACTTAAAACAACTTGGCTATGATCAAAAACTCGATACATGGGTTCCTCACGAACTGAAAGAAACGCATTTAACGCAACGCATTAACGGCTGCGATTTGCTAAAGAAACGGAATGAAAATGATCCATTTTTAAAACGACTGATAACTGGCGATGAAAAAGGGTTGTTTACAACAATATCAAGCGTAAAAGATCGTGGAGCAGGCTAGGTGAACCAACTCAAACAACATCAAAAGCTGATATTCATCAAAAGAAGGTTTTGTTATCAGTTTGGTGGGATTACAAAGGAATTGTCTACTTTGAACTCTTACCACCCAACCGAACGATCAATTCTGATGTCTACATTGAACAACTAACGAAATTAAACAATGCAGTTGAAGAAAAGCGGCCCGAATTGACAAATCGAAAAGATGTTGTATTCCATTATGACAATGCAAGGCCACACACATCTTTGGTCACTCGGCAAAAATTATTGGAGCTCGGTTGGGATGTTTTGCCACATCCACCATATAGTCCTGACCTTGCACCATCTGATTACTTTTTGTTTCGATCTTTACAAAACTCCTTGAATGGTAAAAATTTCAATAATGATGATGATGTCAAATCGTACCTGATTCAGTTTTTTGCTAATAAAACCCAGAAGTTTTATGAACGCGGGATTACGATGCTGCCTGAAAGATGGCAAAAGGTCATTGATCAAAGTGGGCAATACATTACAGAATAAAGTTATTTAGTTCCATGAAAAAATTGTCTTTGATTTTCTAAAAAGAATCCGCAATTTCTTAGTTGGCAACCCTAGTATTCCGTTATCAAATCATACAGTAAGTCGAAGAATTCATGAAATGGCAAATTCCATAAAAGAGACACTTATTCAAAAAGTAAAACACAGTGAGTATTTCGCATTGCAATTGGATGAAAGTACTGATGTAACGAACTTTTTTCAATTATTAATTTACATATGTTTCGAAGAAGATAAACGAATTGCTGAATAATATTTATTTTGGTATTTTCTTTACGATAGAGGAACTTTAAATGAAATTTTCAGAGTAATTGACAATTTTGTCTGAGAATGATATTTCTTGGAATAAGGGCATTGCGGACGGAGCTCGAACTTTCACAGAAAAACATTCCGGGGTTATTTCTCAAATAAAGAAAGTGCACCTGAAACTAAATTTAGTCCCTGCTCCATTCAAAATGAAGCTTTTGTAGCCAAAACAATCCCCGAAAACCTTGAAAATAGTTTTGAATCAAGCTGTGAAAATTGTTAATTTTCTTAAAAGCCGAGCTTTAAACTCAAGATTATTTACGATTTTACGCCAAGAGATGGGCAATGAACATGAAACGCTTTTGTTACATTCCGAAGTAAGGTCGTTATCCAAAGGCAAAGTTTTAAATCGTCTTTTTGGACTTGAAATGGTGAATGAACTTGAAAAAAATTGAAATGTTGATTTGTGATTCAAAATTTTAATTGGAAAAGTGTTTATTTAGTGAATGATAGTTGGCGGGTTTAGCATATTTAACTGATATTTTTGGGAAATTAAATGAATTAAATTTAGGATTACGAGGATAAAGTTTTTATTTGTTTACAAATAGAGTTAAAATAAATGCAATGATAAAAAACCTCCAGCTAGTAATCAAAGAATTGGATAATAATACACTCACTTCCAAAAGTTAAGCACGGAGAGGAAAATGCTAATTTCCGGAAGCCAATCAGAATTGAAGAGAATGCAATTTGCTGTAGAGGTAGATGGAAGTATGCAAATATGTTAGGTAACAGCCAATCGAGCTTTCATCTCAAGAAATATGCAAAAAAGGCAGTCTTATAAGAAGCCAGCTTTATGAAGAGTTACAGAAGTTGATTTTAAGTGCTGATAGAAGGTGTTTTAAACTTTCGTACAATTTGTTTTCAAGACATACGTGTTTCTATGACTTCCAGAAAACGAATGGAAGATTCTGAGCGCTGGCATGCTGTGGGGCGCATTGAAGCAGCACAGTCGATCACAGATGTTACTCTTTTCCTCGGCGTTCATCATTCTGTAATTTCACGTTTATGGAAACAATTCCAAACCACTGTCCGAAGGCCCGTAGCCGGTCGGCCAAGGGTTACAACTCCCGTGGAAGATCGATATATTGCTATTGTAGCCAAGCGGAATCGCAGATCGACCTCCACACGTGTGACATCTATGGTTACAGCGTCCATTGGTAAGGTAATATCTGCAACTACTCTACGCCGAAGATTATACATATGAGTGGACTGTACGGCCGAGTACTTCGAGTTTGTGTTCCTCTATCCGTCCAATCAAGAGGGGCACGATTAACAGTGGTGCCGGGAACATGTCAATTGGAATGTGTCTGACTGGGGCAATGTCATATTTACCGAAGAATCAAGATTTGATCTGGAGCCGGATGACAAGCGTATAAGGATATGGCGTGAACAACGAACACGCAATCAGTCCCAAAACTTCTCCGAACATCACGCATTCCGAGGCGGAAGCATTATAGTGTAGGCAGGGATTTCATTAGGATACTGCACCGACCTGCACATCTTTAAAAGGGGTTCTTTGACGGCTGTCCGGTATCGAGATGAAGTCCTAAAACCCATTGGGAGATTGTACGCTGCAGCAGTTGGCCTTACTTTTGTTTTAATGGACGATAACGCACGTCCCCATAGAGCTGACATCGTCGATGCCTACCTGGAGAGTGAAGGGATTGCGCGTATGGCGTGGTCAGCATATTCGCCCGGCATTAATCGCATTGAAAATCTTTGGAATGCTCTCGGCCGTGCTGTATCTTCACGTTTCCCACCTCCAGCCACTCTTATTGAGCTGGAAACTGCTCTACAAGAAGAATGGCGATTGCTTAATTCTGCGGTGGTTGACCACCTAATTGAAAGCATGGTCACAAGGTGTAAACTTCGTATACAGATGAAGGGGGATCACAATCCGTATTAATGTTTTTTTTTTCATTTTATGCTGTTTATTTTCACTTTACACATAATTCTGTTTAAGTCTCCAGTATGTCATTATCTGATAACTTACGAAAATTTAATATTGTTTTCATTTCTGTATATAATTATTGATTTTGCTTTATGCATAAATACGAGTATATATGCTACTTTCCTGCCGAATTTTGTGTCAGTCAAAGCAGTATTTGCTGATTTTTTTGCATTTTACATCTTCGTGCTTAACTTGTAGGCCTTTTTCTTTGAAACGCTAGTATAATGATTTTTTTGAAAGAAAGTAACCATATACGGCAATACTCATTGCTCGTGATGGCAATAAATAATACTGCACAGTTAAAAAAAATACTCGAATTAAAACCTTTTCTTTTGGTTTCCAGTCATGAAGAAAGATAAAGCGTATAGAAATTGTTTGTGCCAAACAAAGAATGAAGTGAATTTTAGTTACTCTATCATCTATTATTCTGCCAAGAAATAAAATTTAGTTCATATTTTAATTGATTAAGAATAATTATTTATATTGCTAAACAATCTAGCCTCCTTTTGCAGAAGATTTAGATATAAAAAAAAGACACTGTAATACCACCTCTTAACCACTTTAAAAAAAAGAAAGAAAAAAAAAAGATATATATATATATACACGATTGGTGCAGTCGATTGCGACGAGTAAAGGAGATGCACAACTACATGTTATAGCAGTCCCATATACAAAATTTCAACGTTCTACGGCTACACGTTCTTGAGTTATGAGAGATACATACATACGTACGTACAGACGTCTAGGAAAAATCTTTTCTGAATCCATTTAGTATCCTTTTTGGTAAAAACAGTCTTTTATTCTGTCCGTATGTCTAGGTGTCACGCAGAAACATCCTTCAAATGGTTTCGGGAGCGGTTGAAATGGATGTTTTCGTTGAAATCAGATACCCGAATTTTTTTGTGATTACAGTATACTTCCTTTACTTCGTGCGAGGAAGTAAAAAGAAAGTATGATGTCTGGAAGAATAGTGATATTGTATAAAAATAGCTGATTTCGTGGGAGAAAGGTAAAAATTTACATCATTATTTTACTATCCTCTTTTCTTGTGGAATGTGACTTAAGTCATAATCGACTTGATATAGTAAAAAGAAGTAATCTGCGTCTGACTGTCACAAAATTTGAGTCTGATATTAATTTGCTAATATCAAAACATCAACCACAAAGGTCTCATTAATGGGGCCTACCTATTTAATGCGATCCGATTTAATAAACAGTCTTGGGAATAAACCTGTGTATGTTGTCTAAAATAATATGCTGATTTTTTTTCACTATTTCTAAGTCAAAATGTTTTATCAATTAAGATTTTCAAAATTTGTTATTTACACTTTTTTATATTAGGCTATATTATTAATTATTTAATTATTAACTTTTAGTAACCTACAAATAAATATTTCATTTAGAAATTATGTATGCGTATATAAGGATCCACAAATTTAATATTTGAACTCAGGGGGTCCATAAGCAAAAAAGGTCTCACAGTCTTTGCCTTAAGCGAAGAAAACAACAACAACAACAACAAAAACAAAAACAAAAAAACAAAAACAAAAACAAAAACCCTCATGCAAACGCCAAATGACTTGTACGGAATATTAAACTATAGGCATTTTTCCTGCATTTCATTTAAGCTTATTTCCTCGAATTTTATTAGAGATAGATTTCTCATTCAATTAATTCAACTCTCACTTCGCGGCAAGGCAAAAATACATAAAACCTCAAAATATCTTCATTAACAAGTGGAAAATATAGAAAAACATAAAACATCAGATACAGCTAAAACAATAATAAAAAAAAAACTTTTACAATTAAAATTAAGAGTTTCAACGAAAAAAGAAACTATTCGGCCAGCTGAGGAGAGGGCAGATTTTTGGGTAAACAAAACTGAAAGTTTATTTTTGTTTTCACTCTGCAAAAAGACACTGAAGGTGTAGAAATTGACTTAATTCATTATTCTGCTGAGTTTCAAATGTAAACTAATATGGCTGCTATGGTACCGCTCTTAAACAACTTTTAAATTGTTGATAATGCTAAAACTATTGCTTGCAGATTGACTAAAGGCATGAAAACCTTTCATGCCTTTAGTCAAAACTCATTTTTAAAGAAAAAAAGAAAGGAAAAATTTACAACATATAAGAATAAAAAAAAACTGAGCTCACCGAACTGAGTAACAGAGTGGATATATATATATATAAATTGGTTCTAAATTTCTATATATATACGTGAAAAAAATAAAGAAAAAATTAGCAACATAAATTTCCCTTTTCAATTCTAAAAATAATAATCTCTCTCTCTGTACTGCGTCATTTCTAGATTAATCCATGTCATATGACTCTTACATAATTCTGGTGATGTAAATGGAATTAAAACTCAAGCAGCCACTAATAA
>KK120513.1:100952-127204 GCA_000611955.2 Stegodyphus mimosarum | reverse complement strand
TATATATATATATATATGTATACACATGTGTGTAAGAAAAAGCTATAGAATTATAAATTTTGATTTAAATTACAATTAGCTCCTTAATGCTTAATTTTAATTTGAGTATTTATCCTCTCTATTCTAAAAATAGCGATAACTTTTTCTGAACTTCTTTATTTCGAAATTAGTCTTATCATACGATTTTATAATTGTTGATTTTCTTTTTATCGCAGCAAAATTAAAAACGTAACCTGGAACAGGTACGATTAGAATGCCAAGTGAATAGTGGCCACAAATATCAATTGAAATAAAAAAGAACATTTAATCTGTCTCGACTGCCAAGTTAGCTCTTCATTATGGATCAACATGCCAGTATCTACGCAATCAAAATTCCTACATCATTCCATCTAAGTCGACAACGTTACATATGTATATATGTGATAAAACAGTCACACATTATAATAAAACAAATTTATAAATAATGGAAAACAGGAATTTTGACTGTGTACAATACTGAAATCTTGATCCATAATGAATAGCAAACTAGCAGTCGGAGGCAGATTAAGTTCTTATCTCTATTTAAAAAAACTGTGGTCACAAACAACTTGGCGTACTAGTTGTGCCTCTTTGAAAATGTTCACATTTTTGATAGCATTGCAATAAAATGAGAGCAGCAGGCGACAGTCCAGCTAGGCCGAAGTGATAAAAGCAAGTGCAGTTGTGTTAAGGACGAAATCTTAATGAGTTAGTTTCGGTTTTCAATGCATTTGATCGGATAATTAATACTCCTATAAAATTATTAATGGCTGTTGGAGCTTCAGTTTTATTTACATCACCAGCGTTATGCATGAAGATGCATCATGTCATATGAAGAGTCATATGACATGGATTACTCTCGAAATGACGCAGTGTAGGAGAAAAAGCAGTGCAGGTTACTATTTTTAGATTACAGAGGTGATGTACCAAATTACAATTACGCACCAAAGGGCTAATTTAAATTATGTTAAATTAAAATTATGTTTTTTATTTTTTACACACACACACACACATATATATATATAGTAAACTCCCCGAATTTTCTTTGCTTGCACGAGAAAGAAGAAATAGAACTTAAACAACTGCGTAACAAATTCGTCATTACAAAAGATGACAAAGTTAACAACTTCAGCATTATCTGAAAAACTTTTCACTACAATCTTATCGACCAAGAACTGCAATATACCACTTATCAAGAAATTAATACCAACTCTCAGGTTGTCCAAAGGAGGTTTAAAGCATTACATCGACAACTTAAAATTTCTAGTAAAATCTTCTATAATAGATTTTCAAATCTTTATGCACTTCCGAAATTTCATAAGACACCGATCAAATTCAGATTTATTGCCAACGGCACTAAGAATTTTTTAAAAGCAATTGACTTACTTTTTGTTAAAAACTCAAACAAGTTCTGCACATTCTCAATAATTTTAAGTTTCAAGCACATAATTACAACTGGATAATCCATCGAGCCGATTGTCGATGCAATTAAATAACTTATAATTGAGAATATTAATTGCTATGATTTCGAGAATCTTTACACCACTTTACCGCTTGAAGATATTTACAATAGATTGCAACCTCTCTCTGATATGTTTTCGGAGACTTTTAGCATTGTCATCAAAGAAGAATGGAATAACTTCTTAAAAATTATTTTGTTTAACAACTGCGTAAAATTTGAAAATAAGATTTTTAAGCAAATACGAGGTTTGCCTATGGGCGCATGCGTTTCCTCAGCGATTTGTAACATTTTTCTTTTCTCACTTGAATATAAATTTCAACTTTCACTTACTGATGTTGAGCTTCAAAAATATTAAAATTTTTGATAAAAGAAGAGATTTCAATTTTCGCAACATTAAACTTATCAATTGGAACTCCAACATTTCCAAAAAATTCATCTTTACTACCATTCACAACCACATTCTTAGAATTAAAAAAAGTTTGTAACAGTGCAGAACATCTTAGCGAAGAGATAGATTACCTAATTAATGTACTCTTAGAAAATCACATTTCAAAACTCACAGTTGCAAATACCGTAAGAAAAGCTGGCATTAATTTTAGCACTTAGGTAACTTGTATCAGGCGATATGATATATTTTATCCAAACCTGAAAAGAAGATAATTTTAAGGATGACCAATACAAGTGATCTAATGTGAATATGTATGTAACTTCTCTCTTATTCTTGTTTTCTAGAAAGAAAATTTAAAGTACGATTAATTACGTAATCCAAGTAATTACTGGCAATTATTTTTTCTATCCTGTTACTAAAAAAGGAGCCATTTCATATTCTATAGACGCAGTATAGTTCGATTGCGTTCGACCTTTTAACCACTTTTTCTATTTCCTGAAAAGTTTTTTCCAGTTCTGTGCAGTTTTTACAACTTAGAGGAATCGCCATCTTGGTTAATATTCTTTGGCACTTTACAACAAGAAACGACGCCCTTTTGGTCATCAAGCTGCCTTCTTTTCGCTTATTCCCCCACCTCTTTACATATCCAATGGAAACCCTCTCATTCAGCCCAGGAATTCGTACCCTCTGAAGTACTGCGATACTCTTCCATTTTCACTTATGCTTTCATCCTGTTATGACGCTGTTGCAGTAATCTATATCATCTGTTGCAGTGTTATGATTGTTTCTATCGCAATAGTATCAAAATTGTTCTGGAAATAGGCGCGATTGGAGTGCCAAGTGAATAGTGGCCACAAATGTAAATTTAAATAAGAAAGGATTTCAATCCGGCTCGACTACTTCTTCTTCAAATCGGATGGACGCTCTAAGCATCATCTATCTACGCTAAACAACGTTGCTACGCTTCTACATCTCAGTGTTCTTACAACAATGCTTCCAAAGTTGTGCTTTCATATCATGACATGTATACAGAGGGTGTGTACACATTTTTACAACGATTGCGATAAAAAAGAGGAAAAAAAGAAAACGTTTGGAATGAAAATTTCTGGTAACAGCCTATTATTTGAGATGAGAAGTACCGTATTTATCTTTAAAAGAGCTCTTTCTTTTAAAATTTATTCTACTTTCAAAATGTTGCATGCAAACAAACTGTGGATTGAAGGATATATCTGTTGCCCTTTCCGAAGAGAAATATTCCTATTCCATAATTAAAAACGTTCAGAAATGTACAGTATTAAAATGTCTAAGTGAAAAATTATGACATTATTAATCGGAAAGAGAAAATCCGTCAATCATTACTTCTACACGAAAAGAACACTTCAAACGAATACCCGAAACAGATACTTACTTGCTTCAAACGTTAAATCATTGGTAACAACACAAAATCTGCCAACGCAGAAATCATATGGAGCGTTTGTTAGGAACACAATAAAATAATAAATAAAGATTTATAACTTAAAAGCATAATTTAAAACATAATTGATGGACTCTGGAAGAGGTATGGAAATCAATACTCCCCGGAAATTTTAAGAAAATTCCTTCTCTCATGGAAAATCACAATTCAGACTTACAATGCAGAAAAAAAGGGCTGTCAGATCAAACGTTTAAAAAGTACTCTATGAATTAAACGGCCGCGAAATTGGTCTAAATACTTGTAAACGCCCGGTATATATATGTATACATATGTTTTATATATATTAATTTTTCTTACTTTTAGAAATAATTGATCAAAAATGTTCAAAATATAAGCATTATAGGTAGCTGCTAAGGCCGCCGATTAAATTGTTCTCAAAAGCAAAAACTAATGAAAGGTATATTTCATTTTGAATTATTAATATGTTTAGAGACGTTTACGCCAAAAACGCCAAAACTGTTACAGCCAAACCTAAAAACTATGCTGTAAGAAAAGCCGACATGAATAAAAATGGACAGATGTATGAAAAGAACATACGTAAGTGCAAAATTCTGAAGTAATTCATTTGCTAATACGTCATCTATTGCAAAAAGCAAAAACAAATCCCGAAGTTGAAAGTTCAGATTGCAGCTAGTTATAATATGGGCTAAAAGATGGCAGCACAATTTCCTATCTTGATGCGAGTTCTCTTATGCTTTTTCATATTCATAAAAAATGACAAAATTTTCTCTTTTCTAATTTATACGTATTTTGCAGTTGGTTTAGACATAGAAAAAAATTCTCAAATTCGAATTGTAATAATTATATTCTATGAAATAAAATTCTTACGGGCTCTAATCCCGGTCTGCAGTCTCTCAATAAGCATCACCCAGAGATATTTGAGCTAACTTAATAATAATAGTAATAATAATAATAATGCAAGAAAATAAATTTCTTAGAATGTGATATTTTTTAAGCTAACATCGTTAATAAGTATATTATTCATATTAAACATTACATATTGTTAAGCTATATAAACATTATATGCTATGAAATAAATTATTATTACATTATAATTTAATTCTATTTATGTAAAAATGAGAAAAAAAATAATTTATCGATTAAACAGCTAACGTCACTGACAACAATATTAGAATTAACTTTGCTCGTTGATGTGTCGGGCGTTGTATACGCTATATAAACTATTTTAATCAAATTACACTAAATGGATTCATTAAAATCATTATACATTTTTTGCATTAAAAATCGTTCAGAGATTTGCGTTAAAAATCGGTCTCTGGGTCTAAAATGCAAAGGGGACAGCAGTGTTTGTGCATCTTATTTCGGTTTTATAACAAATACCAGTTGATGGATAAGAATATGACATAGGCCATCAAATATTTCAAATTTTATTACCGTTCCCGAGAGAAAATATATATAGAATACTGCTACAAACATGTATAAATTTTTTGCAATAAAGGAAACCTCGCGCCCATATTGCATTTTTTACATATGGTACCTTTCGCATTTATCTCGGAGCGTAATATACAAGTTACAGAGTAGTGAAATTACATGCATGCGTCTACAAAATAAACAAAAGTTACTGAAAGATTAAGTTGTTGCTGTCATAATTGCGAGATTATTTTAGAATTTCAAATAGTCTTTTACAGTCTAACTGCCATCTAGGCCAAAAGAGAGGAGTTCTTAGTATTAAAAGAGCACTAAAATCGTCCTCTTTTTAACTCATAAAAACAAGAAAAATGCCCTCTCGAGGCTGCGAAAAATTGCTAGGTGTAAAGCTCCAGATTGACTCAGTCGGGTTCTAATTTTATTTACGGCGAGAAAAGTGTAGAAAGTAATTTGCTGCTTTTTTAAATGTAGTTTATCACGTTTCTGAGAATTCTTACTATTATTTCTAGTTTTATACAATAATATCTGATGCAAGTAAAAGTTATTTTATAGTTCTACTGTTTTATAACCCATTCGATACTCTCTTTTGAATTATACTCAGAGCATGTATTTCATATCGAAAATATAATATCTGATGTGGATGCCACATGACTTCCTTGTATGACCTATTAAATTATGCACATTTTTTTCTGCACTTCATTAAAACTTATTTCTTCGAATTTCATTAGAGATATATTTCTCATTCAATCAATTCAGTTCTCACTTTGCGGTAAAGCAAAAATATATAAAAACTCAAAACATCTTCATTAAAAATTGTAAAATTCGGATAAATCTAAAACATCAAAATAGTTAAAGACAGTTAAAAAAAAAGCAATTTTTGCAATTAAAATCAGAATTTCTACGCCAAAACAAACAGTTCGGCAGGAAGACAAATTTTCGGGGCACAAAATTGAAAGTAACTTTCGGTCCTACTGAACAAAAAGACACTGAAGTTGATGCGCCAAATGACTTAATTCACTGTTCTACTGAGAGTTTCAAATGCAAATAAATGAGGGTCTCGTTAGGCCTAGCCTAACTTAAATTTTTAAATCGTTGATAATTCTACAACTGTTGAATGCAGATTAACTGAAGATATAAAAATCTTAATCGGAACATAACAGCAACACAATTCAATCAATCACTTTTAAGGCAAAAAATGTGCAATGTACCAAACTATAAGAATAAAAAAATGACCTCACCGAGCCGAGTAACAGAATGAGAATATATATATATATTATAAAAAGAAAATGTTTTGCCAATTTAGGCTAAGCTTTCTTCAATAGAAACCTACTTATTACGACAACCCTTTTGCTTCCATCTCTTACTTGCATTTCAGTCATTTTGTTTTTTAAAAATTTAAGGCAAGCTGGTTAATTTTTGCTTACTAGTTTGATTTTTAAATTTCTAAAATTGCTTTTAATCTTCTTATAAATTTTTAAAATTTGTTCTTGAATCTACTTTTGTTTTTACTTTTGTATTTGAAATGAAATTAGAGTATAGGGGATATGTCTTCTAAAGTAAGCGTCTCGTTCAGATTAATTGTGTTCTTAGGGAAAAAATTTTAATCTTAAAGATTATTTGCTTTTTAAGAGGATTCTTTTGGTTTAGTGACTAATATCTTTATTTTGATTGAGTATCAATTAGTGATTTGAATCTAGCAAATAATTTGATGCTTACTTGGAAGTAAGATGAAACCTCTCTCTTATTTTAGTTACTGTTAATTGATGGTAGATTGGTTTATCCCCGTGAAAAGTCGATTAATCTCTTATCAATAACAATAACTGGTTTTTCAATACTTAAAAAGTTTGCTTTTGATTTTGGCATTTTTGCGATTTAGCTTTTCCTTAACTGTGTTTAAAGAAAGGAGGACTGAAAATTCTATAATTTTTTTTAAATTCTGAAAAATACATTTTCAATAATGTTTTTAAATTGAAGTTCCGTTGCTTGGAGATGTAATATGGAGAGTTTTCTTTTTATAATTTATAGTGAATTATTGCTTTATTACTTTGCAGCTTTAGCGCAAGTCTTGAGCTCATTAATTTACTTTTAATTACTTTCATTATATATATACGTTTGGTGCGGCCGATTACGACGAAAAAGGGAAATGCACAACTAGATGTTATAGCAGTTCCATATACAAATTTCAACGGTCTAGGGCTACCAGCTTTTGAGTTATACGAGATACATACGTACGTATGTACGTACAGATATCACGAAAAAACCTATTCTGAATCCGTTTTAAGTCCATTTCACAGTCCGTTTTGAAAAAAAGAGTCCTTTATTTTGTTCTCTCATACAGATTTCCAGACATGGTTAAAATGGATTCGAGAGCGGTCAAAATGGATATTTTCGTTGAAATATGATATCCGAAATTTTTTGCGATTACAATATTCCATTTACTTCGTGGAAGAAAGTAAAAACGGTTTTCGTAAGCGGTTTTGAAAACTTGAAACAGTTCAGAATTTCCTTGAAATTTTGTGCATAGCATAAACAATGGCACATATAAGTTCTTTATTTATTGTTGCCAGTCCGTGATTAATTCTTTAAAGGAAGGAGAAAATGAAAAGGGATTAGTAAAAGGGAAAGGAATGTTCCTTCTTTTCCTCACCTCCATGTTCTAGATGACGGAAAACTTTGCCAGTTAGTTGCGTATGCATGTAATAAAAGATCTTTCATTAGTAGTAAACTATTTAAAAACTGCTCCTTTATTGAGGATAAAGAACTTAAAATGGCAGAGGGCAAAATTTCTTTGTTCTTGAATAAATGCTTCGCACATCATTATGTTATGAAGTTACTAAATATGAAACTGAGATTTCTTCTGTTGAATATCGCTTCTGTTCTTCGATCAATAGATATGAACTGGTACGTTAATTTAAATATAACTACCGGAAATGCGTTAATATTAAATAATAAACTTATGAGTGGATATGGAACGTAAGGTTGGTTTCCTTTATTGGTATACAAATTATCAGGAAAGCATGGAAGGATATATCTGAAGATTGGTTGGGCAGCGACAAGATTTCTACAAAGCCTGATTAAACGAGCTGTTCCTGCGTTCAGATAAATGCTCAAATAGATTTGGTGATTATGTGGAAAAATGGCACGCAAGTATGCCTTTTAATTTTCTTTTGTATTTCCTATCTTTTATTAATAAATAAGCTTTTATTACCCTTGTAATCTTTTCTTACGAAAGACAAGCTGAAAGGGCAAATGCAGGAAAATCAGAATGAATATTTTATTTATAGATGAGATATATTTATAGATCAATATCTAATTTATCTTATTTATAGATTAACAATATGAGGGGATTTTCGTTCTCTCATATTGTTGAACTTATTGTTTGCGATCCAGAAGAAAAATCAGATGTATAAGAATAGGTGAAATAATTGTAATTGGTGAGATTTTAATGCAATTCAGAAAATAATGATGAAATTATTTATAAATAATAAACAATGATTTTTAATGTCAGATACTCTTTATTCTTTATTTTCAAAATATTTTCGCCTAGAAAACTTTCTAAATGTGGTAAAAAGCTTAAAATATTATCATACAATTCTTTGATTATTAGCTCGAGTTTTTTATCATTGCATTTATTTTAAACAAATTAACATTTTGTCCTTGTAATCCTAAATTTAATTTAAATTTTCAAAAATATTAGCTAAATATGTTAAACGCACCAACCATAATTCACTAAAAAAATTTTCCAATTAAAATTTTAAATCAGAGAAGAAAATTTGATTTTCTGATCGAAGTTCAAAAAGATGATTTGAAACTTTGCATCTGGATATACCCTACTTCGGAAGGTAACAAAAGCGTTTCATGCTCACTGCCCATCACTTGGCATGAAATCATAAATATCTTGAACTTAAAGCTCGGCTTTTAATAAAATTAACAATTTTCATAGCTTGATTCGAAACCAATATCAGGTTTTAGGGGATTGTTTTGCCTAATAAAGCTTCACGATGAATGGAGCAGTGAGGAAATTTAGTTTCAGGGGCGAATTCCTTTATTTGAGGGAATAATACCGGAATGTTTTCAAGTTAAACCCGAGCTTCGTTGCTGCATACGGCAATGCACTGATTTCAAGGCATATCATTCTCAGACATAAAATTGTCAGTTATTTTGAAAATTTCATTTTCAGTTGCTCTATCGTGAAGAGATTCGCAAAATAAATGCTCTTCGGCAGTTACTTTGTCTACTTCGAAACGTATGTAAATTAATAATCGAACGAAGTATATCAGTACTTCCATCCAACTGCAATGCGAAATACTTACTGTGCTTCAGTTTTTGAATAACGGTCTTTTTTATAGAATTAGCCATTTCACGAATTCGTCGATTTATACTGTATCATTCGATAACCGAATATTACTAAGTTCATTGGCAGCTTTTTCATTGAATAATGTTAAAACGATATCTTTAGCTGCTGGTAATACAAGGTCTTCATCTATAATATGAGCCTATCCAGTCTTTCCAATTTTTAGGCTTACTAGGTAACTAGCTTCCAAAGCTTTTTCATTTGAAGTAACAAAACCTTTCATTACTTGTTTGTTATTTTTGATCTCCGATAATGTCCTCTTAAAATTTTCTTCAGATTTATCCTTTAAATTGGCATGCTTAGATTCAAGACGTCTTTTAAAATATGATGGCTTCAAACTTTGATTGGATAATTGTTCACCACAAACAACACATTGAGGTTGAGGGTCCATTTCATCTCAATTCCAAGTAAATCTAAAGGATAAATTACTTCATTATATTTTCTATAAACAATGTGGGGTTTTACTTGTTCAATCCTAAAGTTCTAACTTAGAACCCCACGTACAATAACAAGCGAATAATCGCTTAAGTGCGTCAACAGAACACGTAAGACTTAAAGAGGGTTTACAAGCCTTTATGTTTCAGTATAATTACAATGAGTTCCTACTGGAACTTTACACAAAGCCTCTACTCGAGCTTGAACTTAAAATAATAATAATTTAAACTAAACTAGCTTAACTAAGCTATTTGAAAGGTATAGCCGAAGCTATCAGAGATCTAACTAATTGGCTCCTTAGTAGTAATTAAACGGCGAAGCCAAGCAAGGGCCTAAGGTACGGCCGAGCGTAGCAGTAGCTAAGAGACACGTAGCCAAAAGGCAAATGCGCGCTAGTCAGGTAATCAGACTATCTCTTTCGAAGTCGGTGAAGTCACGACAGTACTCTTTCTCATTTGCATTAATTGCGTTTCTGAATTTACATTCTGACAGGAAATTGTAAGCTGAAATTAGAATAAGATAGGAAAGATACAAAACTTAAAATAACTGTTAATAAACTTAGGATAAACCTTACAGCAATTTTTCTTTTCTATTCAGTGTACTTTATACTATAAACTGTCTTGGATCAATCACCTGTGAATCATCACTTTTCCGCTTAGTCAATCCTAGCCATTTTTCTATTCTTTAAATCAGTTTGTTTTATTATTTTTTCATAAATATTTAAATCGAGAGCAAATCGACGTAAAAAATTCTAACTGAAAATAGAGCAATATGAGCCCTGAAACGAAATTCTAGATCAAGTTCGAACCAAATTGATAATCAAAAATAAGATGCATTTCTTCGAAGGTCAACAATGCTTTCCATATGGTTTTTCTTAAACATTCTTTAACAGATCTGACAAGTCTCTCATAAAACTCTCCCCACCATGGGGCTCGCTCGATTATAAATTTCCAATGGATTCTTTCTTTGGAAATGAAATTCTTGAAGTTGTCATCTTTTAAAACTTTTGAAAAATTCTCAAGTTCTTTCTTTGTCCTGTTAAAGGTCTTGGCGTTGTCAGAGTAGATGATTACGTAGTTCCCTCTTCTGCTCAAAAATCTACGACATGCAAGTAAAAAGGATTCTGTCGACATATCTGATACAAGTTCTAAGTGCACAGCTGGGGTTACTGCACAAACAAACAAAGCAATATAGGATTTTTGAGTGTCTTTAGAATTCTTTACGTAAACTGGTCCGGCGAAATCAATTCCATAGAGTGCAAATGGAGGTTATTCTTGGATTCTATCCTTTGGTAAGGGTGCCGTCATCTAGTCTACTGGTTTAGCTAAATATTTTTGGCAAATTATGCAACTCTTTAATGCTTTTTTGACTAACTGACGTCCTGTAGGAATCCAGAAACATGATCTTGGCTAAAGTTGCAGCAATTTCTCCATGCATTATATTCTCATGTTCCTTGCGTACAATTAGAATCGTCAGTCGGGAAGTTTTAGGTAGGATTATTGGATTCTTATTATCTAGTGAGAAGTCAGAAAATTCCAATCTTCCTATCATCCTCATGATTTCATTTTCATCAATGTAACGAAGAAAATTGTACAAAGGAGAATTTTTTTCAACCGAATTACCTTCTTTGAGGAATTTATATTCTTCTGTAAAAAACTTGTTTTGCTCTGACCTTATCCAGAAATTTTCTGCTTCTTATAACTCTTCAGCTGTGAAAATTCCTTCAATGTCGCAAGTTTTTCTTAATTTTCTAATGAAACGTGTTGTCCAAGTAGTGACTCTTAACACCTTTTCTAATTTGCTAAATTTTGATATGTCGAAAATATCATCTGTACTCTTTTCAGTTGTACATTCAAGTTGATGTATATCACCGGATCCCTTTCGGTATTCCAGTTTGTTTTCATCTACTGTTTCTTTAATATCTAATCTTGGCCAAAACTCGTGAGAGAGTTGAAGCCACTGGGTACCTTGCGTCCAAATGGTCTCGTTTATTAGCTTGGAAATCTTCGTTCCCCGAGATACGAGATCTGCAGGGTTGTCGACACCTGGGCAATAATGCCAGTCTTGAGGTGAGCTCAATTTTTGTATCTCTTCGACACGATTCTTGACAAAGAGTTTGAAGGCTTCAGGTTATTTTTGGATCCAAAAGTAAGTAATTGTTGAATCTGTCCAAATATAGCATGGAATTTTCAATTTCAGTGCCTTCAGAATTTGCTGACTAACTTAACTGATAACAATGACCCCATTAATTCTAACCTCGGTAAAGTAAGGGGTTTTAGTGCGCTACCCTATTTTTAGAAGAGACAAAGGCCGTTTTGATTTCTTTGTTATCGGTCTTGAAGCATAAATATGCGACTGTACCATAGGCTTTGTCACTTGCATCTGAGAAGTAATGTAATTCGAGATTTTCGATATTAAAGTTCGAGAGTGTGAAAAGGTAACGAGAGATCGAGAATTCAGCCATTTGAAGTAGCTCTTCACACCACTTTCTGCATTCAGAGGACAAATCTTCAGGCAACGGTTCATCCCAATCTAATATTTGTGACGACCAAATTTTCTGTATTAAGCACTTTATTTTAATAGTGAAAGGTTCTAAAATTCCAATCGGATCGAATATCCGACCCAACACTTGTGGAAGAAATCGTTTTGTGTCTATTGGTTTAGATGTGAAAGACAATACGTTTCGAATATCAAAATACAGTAAATCCTTTGAATTATCCCATGCCATACCTAAGACCTTAAATGAGAAATTTTCTCTATTAAAGGCTTCAGGATTTTCATCTGGAACGATACCCTGTTTTGCCCACAATTCATGTAGTTGTCTTGAGTTACTATGCCATTTGTGAAGCTGCATGCTTGCTTCCTTAAATATTTGGACCGATTCTAGACTCGTAGTTAATGCTTCATTGATCGTTAGTTGGCTTCCTCTCACATCATCTACATATACGTTCTCATTCAAAAAGTGAACCGTTGTATCATATACCGGGTGATCAAAAAGTCAGTATAAATTTGAAAACTTAATAAATCACGAAATAATGTAGATAGAGAGGTAAAAATTGACACACATACTTAGAATGACATGGGGTTTTATTAGAAAAGCAATAATTAGAAAAGCAATAATCTAATCAGAAAAGCAATAATTAGCATTACAAATTAAGACAAAACAAAGATGATGTTCTTTACAGGAAATGCTCAATATGTTCAACATCATTCCTCAACAATAGCTGTAGTCGAGGAATAATGTTGCGAACAGCACTGTAAAGCATGTCCGGAGTTATGGTGAGGCATTGGCGTCGGATGTTGTCTTTCAGCATCCCTTGAGATGTCGGTCGATCACGATACACTTGCGACTTCAGGTAACCCCAAAGCCAATAATCGCACGGACTGAGATCTGGGGACCTGGGAGGCCAAGCGTGACGAAAGTGGCGGCTGAGCACACGATCATCACCAAACAACGTTCGCAAGAGATCTTTCACGCGTCTAGCAATATGGGGTGGAGCGCCATCCTGCATAAAAATCGTACGTTCCAGCAGGTGTTTATCAGCCAGGCTGGGACGATACGATTCTGTAACATATCGGCGTACCTCTCACCCGTCACGGTAGCAGTTACAAAACCAGAATCACGCATTTCCTCGAAGAAAAAAGGCCCGACAACAGTAGATGTGGTAAATCCAACCCATACCGTGACTTTCCTCGTCGTGCAATGGAGTTTCCACGACAGTTCTAGGATTTTCGGTAGCCCAAATTCTGCAGTTGTGGGCATTGACAGACCCTTGGAGCGTGAAATGAGCTTCATCAGTCCACAACAGGTTACTCAACCAATCGTCATCTTCCGCCATCTTTTGAAACGCCCACACCGCAACAGCTTCACTAAAAGCTTCACTAAATACACTAATACAGCTGTACTAAAAACGCCTTTTCAGGTAACGTCAACATGCTGCGACTGCTGGTGCACCTGATTGATTCTATCTCAATCAATCAATCAATCAATAGTCTGAAATAAGTGGTGTACGGTCGAGTGACCTTTACCGCTATATAGTTTTCTTCGTGACTTTCATGGAAGTATTCATCAAAATTGGCATAATCTCCCGAACTCTCAATCTCTTGACTCAAAATAGTCGTTCGATATAGCCATTCGGCTATGCCTGTTACGATAAATAACGATCTAAAAATCCTTAAACGAAAAGTTTCAATGCCTGTAGTGCGAAATCTAATTTGTCATTCTCGTTTTCGATATTTATAAATTTATGATAAAGGTCTTTAAGCTGAAAAATGAGTGATTTAAATTCATCTAAGTTTTGGATGCTAGATATTTTTGATTTTTCTTCATTCTTGTTTCCTGAGGCAGCTGCTTTAGCGTAAGATTTGGAATTATTTACTTTAGGTTCTTCCGGCGCATTATTAGAGAATTGTGGAAAATCTTCTTTTGTAGGTATGAATTGATTTTTTCGTTTAAATCTATTGCTTGGATGTTCAGGGCATTCGGGGTTAGTGGCGGCGTGGTTTCCTTTGCATAGTACGCATTTCGCGGGAATTTCTGTTTTTCCTTTTAAAGGACATTGGTAAGATTGGTGAGGATCAAGGCATCTGACGCAGCGTGGGATGTTAAAACATGCTCGTTGTGTATGACCATACCTTTGACATCTGAAGCATTGCACTGGACCTGGTCGACTTCGGTAACCTACGATCTATACTTGCATGTCAGCTATGTGAGTGATTTGATAGATTTTATTTTCCTGAACTTCTCGTGGGGTTTCAAGACAGAAAACCGGTAGCATGGTTGCAATTCCATTCCTCATGCGCTGCATTTGCTGTAATTTAATTACTGGGATATTTTTACTTTCGAGTTCTTCTTTAATTTCATCAATCGGTGTATGAATGGTGAGACCTTTAATTACTGTTTTTAGATTCTTTTTACTATTAAGAAGGAACGCGTGAAATGGGATTTTTTGTTTTTCCAAGCTGTCTTGTACCTTTCTGAAATCTTCAGCGTCGAAAAGTTGGAGTCTAATGGTGTCGCCTTCGACTTTGCTTTCAAGTTTTTGAATTTTGAGAGTGTCTTTCATATATTTCCTGAATTCGTGCCAGTTAATTTTGGAATCAGTTATTACAAGTGGAGGAATATTAGTTCTTTCAGGTTTCTTAGGTGAGGATATGGAGTTGGAATTCTTTTTATCGTTATGGGAGTTCGAAGATGTGGCATCCATGATTTCGTGTAGATTTTCCTCGTTGTTTAATGAACTATATCGCGATGTAACACTAATGGATTCGGATTCTACTGAAGATCCGCTATCGCGTCTCGATCTTTTACTTCTTTTGACAGTTGTCCAATCTGAAGCTTTTTTCTTTTCAATTGGCGTTTCTTTTCCTAAAATTTGATCAATTACCGATTTTGGCATTATGGACTGAAGCTTTAATTCATTCTCTTTGAGTTGATCCTGTAAGGATCTCCTAATCTCTACTGATTGTTTGGTAATGGGTTGTCTTTGAACCTCTTCTATGGCTTCTCTCAGCTCTGAAATTTGACATAATAATGTCTCTGCATCTTTGGGATTTATGTTGTTTATTCTATCTCTCATTACAGCTCCTTTTATACACGATTTTCATGCGCAGTCACTGACGTTTTGCTGTCCAGCGCCATCTGTCGGACATTTTTTGAACTTTTTTTGGTTCTAATAAAACCCCATGTCATTCTAAGTATGTGTGTCAATTTTTACCTCTCTATCTACATTATTCCGTGATTTATTAGGTTTTCAAATTTATACTGACTTTTTGATCACCCTGCAGTTTATTATATTTTTTCAGATGATGTTTAATGGTAGCGTATGATTAATAAAAACGGGCTACTATTTATCCCGAGTAAAATTCTAGTGAATCTATACATGTCAGGAGAAACGGTTTCGTCATTAGGGAATTCGGAGAACAGAAACCTGGTTGCGTCCCGATCCTTTTCATGTATAAGAATCTGTAAAAAAGCTTGTTTTATATCTGCGGTGAAAACTATTGGATTATACCAAAATCTTAACAACGTTTCGATATTTCAGGATATAAATTTGGCCCAACATGTAGACAGTCATTCAAAGAAATGGACCCTGGGGCATACGATGATGCATCATAAACAATACGTAATTTGCTTGTAGCTCGATTCTCGCGTATAGCTTCCTTATATGGTAAGTAAAACACGACATCCTCTTCATTTAAAATTTCTGTAACTGGTTCGATAATGGTATTTTGCTTTAACTGATCTCTTAATACGTTCCTGTATTCGGAAAATAGATTAGGATTTTTTAAATCGTTTTTCTAAGTCGATTAAATCTTTGTTCCTCGATTTCCCTATCATTATTTACATTTGATGTGTTATGCTTCCAAGGCAATCTAACTTTGTAGAGAGAATTTTCGTATGTTATATTTGATTCCAAATATTCGATGACTTCATTTTCAGTTGAATCGAAGTTTTCCCTCTTATTAATAAGTCCTAAGTTTTCCAAGTCCCAAAATTTTGTTATTTGTTTGGAAATCGAATCTTCCCCTACAACTACATTGAAAGCTAAATAGACACCATCATCACCTTTTCATTCATGTAGGCACCAGACGAAAATAGTTTCCACTGCAACAAGACTTTTAAGTATTTAATGTGTTCCATTACTATGTTGCAATAATAGCCTGCTCTAATTAGAATGGCAATGGGTTTTTTACAATCGGGAGAATTTGCGAGTATCAAATTTTATAATTGTCTGTTTTGCTCAATTTCTTCTGATTTAGGAGGAGGAATATCTGTACTTGATATGTGATCAGTTACTAATAATTCAATTTCTATTCTAGAATCAGGAGAACTTCTATGTTCTAAACTTCATTTAACTACGTCATAATGTTTTTGGATGGATGAGGTATTCCCAAAAGTGTAGACAGTCAATTTTGCTTTTGGTATCACTTCGAGGTTTAATCTGTTCGATAATTCGCGAGGACAAAAACTTGTCATACTTCCACAATCCAAGATGTAGACAGTCGATATTAAAGTTCTGGCAAACACCTTTTCCTTTGCTGTTTTAACTTTTATCGTGCAAGTCTGTTAAAGAATTATGTTATCTACACTATGCGAAACCGCCGAAACAATTTCTTCTTTCTGTTTCTTGGTTTGTGTATCATTTCTCAATTAATATACTATCCTTTTTATCACGTGCTGTATTTTTAACTATTGAACTGGATTTAAAACACATGGCTTCCGAATGCATACCTTTGCAAATTTTACAAACTTTAGTTTGCCGTTGCCGGCACTCTGAAATTTTGTGTTTAGGTGCAAGGCACAATAAACAACGCCCTTGCTTCTTCAAAACTTTTAGGGTTTTGAATTCAATAACCTGACAATTAAAATTACTGTTTAGATAACAGGTTAGTTTCTCAAGCGTTTTCACATAGCGTATTTACAGGTTCCTCTTTAATTAACAGTAACTGACTCGTGCTGCGAATCAACTTTACAGACATGAAAAGCTCCTTGGATATCAACAGTTGAATTAAAAATAAACTACATTTTTGAACTGAAAACTTCAATTATTCGAGTAAAATCGACCAAATCTTTCCGAGATATCAGTCACAGTACTTGAGTACAATCGATTTATATGGACATAGCTCATGCATTATTAGTATTTTTTATTACTCTAGGGATGTATTTAGTTCAGCTGAAACTAGACCTTGATACATTTTTATATGATGTCCCTAAATGATAAAGAAGCATCAAGGTCGAATACGTGATGCAGTAAAGTGTGACCAGGAACGAAAGAAACGGCATGAAACGTTGTCCTCTTAAGTTGCCACGGTAACCGATGACAACAATATAAGAGTCTTTAGTCCGAATCTTCTTTCCAACAATTTCCATTTTTCATCGATAGCATGCGACACGAAGAATTTGCATTAAAGATAGGAATGCAGCAAAATTGTTAATACAGTTAATACAGTGTACATTTTAATATAATTTTCTTTCCATTCCGAACTAAAGAACAGTTCTCGAACTCACTGGAAGGAAAGGGCATGGCGACGTCTCTGAGTGAGATGATAGCAGCCCCTTCATTGTCATTAGTAAAATATGAAACACCAACCCTAGTGACAACAAAAGAAACTGATTCAAAAGCAGCTCGTGTAAGTATTTACTCAATAATTTCATACACTATAAGTATTATCCAATGCTTATGTCTAAAGTTTAATTTCCATTCTCATATAACTTGCGATATAATAAGCTGATATAAATATAACATTTTAAGGTTTGAGATGAAAATGAAATATAAATTTTAAGATTTGAGATGATAATTGAAATAATTATATACCTTGAAATTCGTTTCACGCTATTTTTAGATTTTATATCTATATGTATAAAGACAAATGCATAATTTTGTTAAATTCCATGCATGTTAAATTGGGTTGATTCTCCTCCTCTCATAACCCTGGATCTTATTTATGTAGACTTTCGATGTATATATATATATATATTTCTATTCCTACATTTTAAAATATTTCCTGTAAATATTAATTTATCTTAATTATTTCACATAACGAAAATAAAATAAAGTGGGTGAGAGATGAAGAGAGAAGAGAAATGAAGAGAAATTGAAATACGTTACTGCAAAGAAGGAAAGATTGATTTGTGTTTATAGCGTAGAAATAGATAATTTTCTCAATAAGCAGAAAAAATTCAGTATTAGTAGTCAAGCAGGAATTCAATCCAAGGTTTAACCCAAAGACAATAAAACTGTTTTATGAAATATAGCAGTCAACATATAAAATTAAGGGGGAAATTAAAGTAGATTATTTTAAAGAGAGATAGAGCACGTTAAATTCTGTCTGGTGTTCACAATTTGCCACAATATATATATATATATTGTGGAACTAAATATATATTTTTGCTAGTGTTCCTGTTTATGAATGTTGGTCAGAATTTAGACCCATTTTGAAATTTTGCTATTTTGCAATAAAATATTAGGCTTTGCAAGTGTTTAGCTTTTAAATAGAACGCATCAGTAGCTAATTTAACGCCAATTCATATAAAAAAATGGAATTTAAATACCTACAGTAAGAAAAAAAAGTTTAAAGTTGTGTTTACGTACAAAAACAAAGATATTACGGTGAAAAACACTGCAGATTGTTTATTGTTCAGTATTCGCGAGACATGAAAATACTCATGTCTCCGTGTTGAAGCCTTGCTGACTGGTCTGTGTATACTCGTATATACACTTATGCTTGAAAATCTAGAAAAATTAAGTAAAATAAATAATGTACTTTTTGATAGTGATTTTTTCACTGTGATTGCTGCTTCAAATTTCACTATTATATAAAAATAATGAATAGTGTAAGAATGCAATAGTATGTGCTACAATAGAATGTACCCCATTAATTAGTGTTTTGTCTTAGAGAAGTAGTATGGAGAGAAGATACCTGTTTATTACTTGTGCAAATTAGGTGTCCTCTGTACTTCTATCTATCTATCTATCTATCTATCTACCTCTCACTAACCTGATCGGTATAGTGGTTAATGACGCTGCCTGACTTACCGATGAGCTCAGGCAAAAAATCCGGAGAAGGCATGCATGTCTGTATGACGTCTGTGAGGCATGGAGTACACAAAATACTAGCGAGCAATGGTACTGAAGACCTATCAAGTGATTTGTTGGTAGAAGAAGAAGTGATGCTTCCCATCAAAACTAGGGTGCAGCTGCACAATGCAACCATTAGTGAAATTCTAGTGGTTCACCCTCTTGTACAAGTAAATGTACTTGTCACTGAACACGAAAAAAAGTCAGAAGTCTTTTGTTGAAACTTTACCGCAAACGAACGTTACTCATTCTGATATTAAAGAAATTTCTCAGATTAAATGTATTGATGTAACAGACGGAAAACCAGAATAGAAAGCTTACTTATCCTTTACCTTTAATTTCTCCTAAAGTTCGAAAAATAGTTTTTATTGGACTTTTTCACAATAAGAAAGGTGATTAACCTGATTAAGAAAAGATTTGAGCAAGTACTTAAATTTCTTTCGTCTCGATAAGTCCCAAATGGAATAGTATCCTTCTCTTTTAACTATCATGCAAAGCTAATGCAATATCTTAGTAATAAGCCAGGCGACTTCTCGCATAGGCGTGAAGAAATGGCACTCAGGGAAAGTGTTAAATTGCCCTTTTATTTGATTAAACTCTTTAACAAAAATGCACGTACTTGCTTTTTTTTTAAATCCCTAACTAGGTTTCTCTCCCATTTTTGATAAACTTTTAACCTTTTAAAATCCTTTGCTTATCGCTCTTGTGTCTCCCTTTTGCCGACCATTCATAGGCTAGCTTTGGGATCTGAAAAAATCTCACCTCTTCTTTATTCAAGGTAATCCCTGACAGCGGATTGATCATACAAGAATTTTCGTAGAGACAAATAAAGCCAGCATGGAAAAATCTGAAGTGATCGAAAAAATAACTATTTTTTAAGGAATTCGTTAAAAATGATATTGAAAAATAAGGAAGAGTTGAAACCAAAATTTATTTCCTGTTCGATAAGCAGTGAGGAAGACAGAGAAGACTTTTAAAGGAAATTCACAGTAAGATATAAAGCCGAAGTTTCCTAACAGTTTGGGCTTTTGCTAAGCAAAAGTTTCGAAATTTGCTAAATTTATCAGAAAAGATAATTTTGAGCGAAATATTGACTAAATGCAATTGTTTAAAGGGCATTATAGAGTAATATTCAAATTTGTTTATGGGACAAATGAAACTGTAGAAAATGAAACAATGGAGAAGTGGTTAAAACCTATTATGAACTTAAAATACGTTGCTTCCGATGTTATTTTTAATAAATCTTAAATTTTAGTGTTATTAGCAATGGAAGCGAAAATTGTATTGGGAATAAAATATTAAAATCCGTTTAATACTGATGATTCATAATAAAATGGATAAATCAGACAAAAGAAAGGTATGCGTGATCTCTAAATCTAAAAGCATAAAATTTGTTCATTCGAGAAGATTTACCGATAGATTATAAAGCCATTTAAAAAATCTGGATATTATCACAAAGCTTTGAAAGTGGGTTAAAGAAGTCGATGGAGAACAGTCAAAGAAAAAAATAAAACTTTTCTCTTGTTATAGATAACTGTGTATCCTACAAACTGATGTAATTCTAAAATCAATAGCAAAACGCCAGCATCCTTCTAAAAATAGAAGTAACCTGGAGCCCAACTGAACTAACAACTTGGAACTGCTTGGAAGGGACAGAAAAAAATTGAAGTGCATTTTTGTTGAGATGAGTATTTCATTTATTTATTTCAATGAAGAGAAAAATCTCTAATGGCAGCTGCAACAAAATGTAAAAAATTATAAAAAATAATACTTCTTTACTAGAAACTATAAAAAAAACTTCTAAATGTTATAAATAAGGGCTTAATTTTGTATTTAAAAGTATAAATTAGATGTTTTGATATGATTAATAAATATATTAAATGGATATAAAATGTATAGACTTTTATGGTAATTATCGCTAATTTATTTTAAATTTAATCATAATGCGTTGTATATTCTAAGTTACATAATTTACTTTCTTTTAATTTTAGTGTTTCATAACAATGTTTACAACGGATTTCATAAATTCTCCAAAACTAAAAACTGATAGAGGACTTTTAAGGACTAAACCATAGATCTAACTAATGGGTGAGAAAATAACTTGAGAAATTTAAATTTTAGACAATTGGAACAGTTCCGTAATCAGCATGATTATAAATGGCATAATAAAGAGACTGTAGTGATTGTTTTTAACACGAGAATGTTTGGGGTGGCTCACGCTTGCTTTCGGAAACTTCTGCTTTTGAAACTTAATCGAAAACAAAAAAATCTCAAAGAAATAGTAAAAAACGGACTTTAAATTTTTTTTCGCATTATTATCATTTATCTAATTCTGTAGCTGAAGAACACGCTGAAATTATTTCTTAAATTAAATCAATCAGTCAAAACGTTCTGGATATGAATCGCGTAAGTATTCTGACTCCTAGAATGCACAGTTAATATTGAACAAAAATATGCAACTAACAACATTTATTAATGTTTGTCCTGGAGGTCGAACTAGAAATACAATTTTTATGTGCTTTGACCTAAATTCAGCTAGTTTTATTTGCGAAATAGTATTTGATTTTGGTGGAATCCTCCTTGAAAATTTGAAAATCATTTTCAAGCATGACTGCACTTGTGTCAAAATCAACCCTTTGAAAAAATGCCATGTTTTCTTCTTCTCTCTTCCATTTCATTCTACCAGTGTTCAGTAAGATTTAAATTCGAAGAATACGGAGGAGTTTCGATAATAGTAGTGGTATAATATCTATACACTAAAATTTGGAGCTCTATATTTAGGATCATTATCTTCATGGAATTTAAATGCATTTTGCATTCCAAGCTTATTAAATCTAATTTTCTGGTATTGGATGCAGCAGTGCATCTCCAAACCACTATGTTTTACTTCCTTGCTTAATAGTAGGCAACAGATTTTTCAGATTCGTTTCTTCGTTGAGCTTACTCTACAATCTCCACAGGTTCGATGAAAAATTCATTCAGCAGACCTCAATGTATTAAATTTGATTCGACTGCAAATGTCAGATTACTATAATATGATACGTATTTACTTATCTTGACTTTTGCAAAAGGATAATTTTTTGTTTGCTTCTCTACGAAGAATATTCTTACCACTTTGCTGTATTTCTGCGTCCGGATAATTCATCTTACAATTTCGAGATTAAATGTTTTGCAAGTCGTTCTTTCTAATTCAGCTGTGCCTTTTACAGCACTGAGCCTTGATTCTGAATGCTATTTCGTAAGATAAATTTACAGTTTGTTGATGTTAGATTGAAATGAGATGCTACCATTTCAACTGTTCTACTCAGTATCCATCGCTTTATAATGTCAAAGACAGCTGAAGGCTTTCCGTTAGCAAGTTTTTCAATGCTTCTGACGTGTACAAATTATAACTGATAAAAACTGTATTAATGTAAAAATTGTTAATTATTGCGAAATTTAGATTACTAATAGATTATTGAAATTTTTAATTCTTTTAATTTCAATTAATTTAATGTTCTTGGCGTTCTCAAGAATTTAAGCTACATGTCTTTAACTCAAAAAAAAAGAAATATGGTGATTTTTCTTTTGCAGCTGTATTGCAAAAGCTAGAGAATTCCTTTTAGCATGTCGATAATCGCTAGGATGAAGCGGAGGTATACGAGGGGGTTAGCTGTTATTAATGAGAATACCCTAGTGAAAAGTTTTCGTCGTCTTTCCTGGCAATTAAAACTGAAGAGTTGGCGTTCTTTTCTCTTGTGCGAAGGAAATGATAGGTTTCAGTGTCTGGAAGCAAGTTAGGACTTGGAGCATTTTCTCAAGGAGATTTAATTTCTTTTCGCAAGAGCTCTTTGCAATTTCTTGTTCTGTTCGTGTTGGCTCAGAAGATCTTAACTTTCTAACAAAACCAATAGGAAAAATCAGGGTAGATGTCAGTTGAAAAAATGAGGTGACTTCAAGCTTTGCAAAGACAATCACCATCGAATTTTGGTGGTAAAGGAGAGAGTAAGGTTTCGCTGTGGCGAGAAAAAAAAGATTTAAATCTGAGGAAGGAGAGAGAAGAGAACCTATTTGAGTTCTATGCGCCTTGCCTCTTGGACGGAACAGTATGCCGAATGGTTTCATTATATTCCGACTGCGTCATGTTTCACCGTCGTCGCCTTAGGGTGTCGTCTTTCGCCTAAACAAAACTCTTTAAAAAGCAGAAGTGTCGAACTCGTGAACATTGATCAGTTTAGTTCAGCGGCGAAAATTCTTATATTTCTGTGATATTGGAGCTCAAGAAAACAATAGTGGTCTGGATATAGTTTAAAACGCTTGAAATACTATAGCTGTTTGAATTTGCCATTATATGAACGGTTAAAATTACAATAGATTATACTCGTGGCTTGTTTAGGGATCATGCCAGCAGCTGCCTCCTCACCAAGACTCGCAGACATTTACTGGTGCTCATCAACGCATATGAACGATCAGGGAATGAGATATAGTATATGAAGAGATATATCTAAAACTTCTCTTCCAGTCAGGCGTCGCCGGGACTCGAACTTCAGTCTCTCGAATGCACGCTGAGTGTGCTGGCCATAACACCACGAAGGCATGCTAAGAAGGAGGGAGAAATACCTTGTAATAAGAAAATACTATGGTAAGATAGAGAACGTAGAAATTTTGATGCTGCCATGCAAATTCATGTGACAGTATTATTGTGAGAAGAATGTTTTAATTAAATCTATAGATTACAGACCATACATTTATTACAACATAGATTACAGACCATATAGAAGTTGCATTTTCTGTGTATCTATAATAATAAAAGCAAGTGTAATGTGTCTGTCTGTCTGTCTGCCTGTCTGTCCATTTGTCTGACCGAGCTCTCCAGCCAAATCTATCGCACGCAGGGACCTGGAATTTTTTACACGGAAGCACAAAGGGGCTGGCCACCAGACCTCGAAGCCCGATTTTCGATTTTTGAATTAGAAAAATTTTAAAAAAATTATTTTTTATAAAGTTTTTGTTCTTCAGTTTTTGTTTCTTAATTTGCATTATTGTGTTGCTATTATTGTGATTTGTTGCTATCATTTATTTTCAACTTATTAAATCGATTTATAACAATTCCACCATCATGACCGGACATGCTGCAGGCGAAGATGTGTTTATTTCAAGAATTCCTATAATCCCTTCCGATCTCCCGTTTCAGTTTAAGCGTCTACAATTCCCTGTTCGTTTGAGTTTCGCGATGAGCATTAATAAGGCACAAGGACAATCTCTCAAAGTTGTAGGGCTCGACCTCCGTAAGCCGTGTTTCTCCCATGGTCAACTGTACGTGGGTTGTTCAAGAGTTGGTAATGCCGATAATCTACACATCTTAGCTCCGAATGGAAGAACATTAAATATAGTTTATCCCGAGGCTCTCTAACGAAAAGGACAATCTAAAGAAAAATTATTGCCACTCTCCACTCTCCCAAACTAACTCTGACTGTCATGCTTTAAATGATGATGTTATTGTTTAGTGCTCTCTTGAGAGCATGAGCAATAATCCGAATGGTGCTGCTTCCCAGTGCTGCAGTACCAACAGACATTAATCGGTCAGGGGCCCTTGCGACCCCAGCCCGAGCTCCACAAACATACACAAACACTCTCCTCTTCTAATTCATTGTCATCTAAGTTTAACTTACACTTAAATTAAAAATTTAATTGGTTCTCAACTCCAAATTTCCTGTAAGCAGGATGTTTTATTTCATCCATGTTTTCGTTACTTTTTATTTTTTCTGTACTGTACTCTCTATCTTTCCCTTTCAACTCTTTCCTATCTTTGATTTTGAATTTTTTATGTTTTACTTTTCTTTAAACTTCAGACCAATGATTATAACCACATGACTACGGTTTCCTAGCATGTGCTAATATGAGGTCTGTTCTCATTTAAACTAATTTTTTAACAGATGGCTCATGGTTAGGATATATTGTTCCTTTTTATCGACGGGGAATGTTGTGTGTGGGGGGGGAAGAGAGAGAGACAGTCTACATGTCCTACACTACTATTCCTGCGCTATTCACTTATCTGCATTTTCTAAATGCACGGGCAACGCCGGGCGGGTACAGCTAGTAATTAATAAGAAGACGCTAGAAATACTTAGTAAAATTTAGCTAGTTTTGATATTAATCACCAGCCTTAATGTTCAGATTTGAAATAATTTGGCATTAGGGAATATTTATTTGTTTACGAATTTTCAGTCCTGTAATTCTTTGTACGTAACATTTCCAACAATTTTTTATCATCTTTAAAATGCAATTTTTTAAGAATTTACAATTAATTTGCAGCTTCTTGCCTTATTCACTTTCAATTAAAAAAATGCTGAAATATTTTGCTAAAGAACCAATATTTTCAGTCTAATGATAACCTTGCGATGTGATTTCCCTTAAATTTCAAAAATATTACAAAAATATCTTCTTCAAAAAATTGTAGCAGAATTTTTAAGTGGCTGAACTATGTGCGAGTTTGATTTTGGCAATTTTTGAATAAGATATTTTATTTTGTTTGAACATGCATTTTTACAACAAGCAGATTTTAATGTAGGAAAACATGAGGTTGTATGAAAAATATCCGAAGTCCTTTCTTTATTATTTAATAGATGTTTTTCTAAAATAAATTTCAGAAACATAAGTCCTCTGCAACTGATATGATCCACCATATGATGACAAATGGAAATCTTTTGAAAAGTATTACTAATGAAAGCAAAAGAAATGTCTCTCTCAATAACAACAGTATTTAAGCAATTAAATTCGTTAGTAATAGAAGGCTGCACAGAATAAAACTTAACACGAAGTTAGTAATAAGCCATTTATTTGTTTGGCAAAATAACAAGAGGGACAAAAGAAAGTAGAAAATTACCTGCAGTTATTAAAGAAGGAAGAGATTAGAAACTGAATTGCTGGATCATTAGAAGTCGTAATGGACGAGGAAATTTTTAAATCACGCCTCTTCACATCGAAAAGAGCAAAAATGTCGTCAACGTAGAGAATCCAAAATAGGAAAAAGAGTTGTTTTAATAATATGGTCTTAAAACAGTGCATGCAAATGTCAATAAGTATTAGATTGAGGAGATTTTTCAGTAACTAGTCTTGAATTCGAAAGGAGTAATTGTTTTGAAAAACGAAGTAACTTCTATTTAGAAAGA
>KK120513.1:41415-94439 GCA_000611955.2 Stegodyphus mimosarum | reverse complement strand
AAAGATATATATATATGTGTGTGTGTGTGTAAGCTTCATTTCTTTCAAACAGTGAAATATTTTAAGTTTCAATCAACCGATAGATATCATGTTGTCTGCTTATAGACCTACGTATGCGATGAGGCAATGTTTTCTACTCATGTTGTAGAGTCATTAGGTTATTTGGGAGTATGAGAGAGAGACAGGAAAAATGAACAATGCTTTCTCCGGAACTCCAACCACGGACTTCTTGAATACGCGTCCAGCGTACTGACCACTACATCACGAGGGCATGCAAAGAAGGCGGGAGAAATACCTTATAATGTTACCAGGAGACGAAAGTTTCGGAAAATTTCACATGGTTTCTAATTAAGCGAGTAAATATAGAGAAAAACAGCGTGGGCAGTAGTGTGCTGATTATTTTAGCTAATTAGCTGGAAAAAATTAATCAATAAATTGAGTGCTGATGTGCACCGCAATCTGCATTATGTCTGCTTAACCACTGAATTTGAGCTCCAGAAATCTGTTAGATTTAAATGCATGAAAATCTGCTAGAAATCTGCTAGAATTAAATGTATGTAATATGAAATTACACTCATGTCCATAGATTAAGGATAATGCAGCTCCGGCAAATACAGATTCAAAGGCAAAATAAATGTGACTTATTCATAAAGCCCATTTATTAAAAAAACGATGAAGAACAAAAAAGATGGTGCATGTATAATACCATTCGTAAAAACTACAATTTTTGCTCCCGGGAGCAATTGCAAAAAATATCTCCCTTACAAAACTTAACATTACATGGTTAATATGATAGTTAATACACTCCATGTCTCGAAGACGATGAAATACAGTCCGTACAATGCCTAGTCATGCTGAGTATCAAATCACCGAGCTGATCTTGTGTAAGATTACTCCACTCAGCAAGCAATGCTCTCCGAAGTTCCACTATATGTAGGAGGTGCTTGACAGGTTGCAATTCGTTGGCCAAGCATGTACCACACATGTTCTATCGGATTCAAGTCAGGGGAGAATTATGGCCATTCCATACGGTGATACCCTCAGATTGAAGGCATTCCTTTACAATGTTTGGGAAGACGGGCGTTGCCATCCATAAACACAAATTAGGCACCCCTGGCATCCCTAAACAAACGTATATGTTGTTCTAGAATGAAGTCCTGATAAATCTGGTCTGTCATGGTTACGATCTGAACATACAGATCTGTTCTGGCGTCCAGTATAACTCCACCATAAACGAGCAGTCCTATACCACCATAACCGTGTCATTCAATCATGTTGTCTTGGTGGTAGCGGGTATCTGGATTTCTTCACATGAAAGTAGAATGTGAATCAGAATGCAAACTAAATCTGGACTCTTAGGAAAACATCACACAAACTCACTGTGACGACTGTGTCCACATTGCATGTTCTCTACTTCAGGGTAACCGCTGACGACAGTGAGATGTCGTGAGCAGAACACATCTGACAGGCCTGCGAGCATACAGACCAATCTGTCCCAAATAGCTGTACATGGTTTGCCTTGAAACTATCGTACTTATGGCTGAAGATAGCTGATGAGATAGGTCTGATGCTGTGCTCCTTCTGCTTCTTTTGACAGTTACTGCCAAATACCTGTCGTCCTTCGGCATTGTAACTAGAGGTGACCTGTACTATAATGGCTATTGACATTTCTATCACTTTGAAAATCGTTGCCAAAGCCTAGAGATGACACTTTGGGCTATTCCAAGTTCCTCGAGTACTTTCATATGAGTACGCCCACATTTCAGGCGGCCGATAATTCTACCACGTAAAAAAACATCCACATGCGTCCTCTGTGTCATACTATTCAGTTGTGGCACTGAGTGTCTTAGAAAGCTTGCAAACAATTTTACTTCTTTGCTGCCATTCCATATATAGACTTCTCTCGTCATTGTGACATCATTGTGCGTTATCTGATGGCTTTCTGTGATTTGCATATTATTCTTGAAGATGTGTGCTATTATTCTACAGGTGAAATTTTTACTTTAGAGTTTGATTTCTGTGTGATTTTGAATTATCATCAATTTATGGACCTGAGTGTAAATACAGTATTGTGGTAAATTATATGGAAGCTCTTCCTTAATGAGTTACCTGAAAACCTATATTTTCTAATACAATTTATTTCATTACAGATTACTCTAACTTGTCTTTTCGGATGGTCTTCGAACTAATGCAAATCTGTTTGTTGACAGAAACATTTGTTGAGAAGAAAAGAGGGAATTCTGACGAAAATAAGAAAAAGAGAAATTAAAATTATTTTCAGCAAATATACTTGATATGAATACAAATTCCTGTTCACGAATAATATCACTATAACAAAAGCTTGATGTGATTAGAATAAGAAGGAGATTAGGGAAGAGCACAGACATGTAAGCTTCAGAAATACTTCGTTTCTGTATGCAGATTAAAAATGTGAAAGAAAGTAATGCTATTCGTCTTTTCCCACTATTGTGGGAATTAGAATCACTATTATGCATATCTCTACATCTGTATACATGTGTTTTAGTAAAGTTTTCTCTTACAGAAGGAAAGTCGTTTTCCAAGTATTAGAGAAAAGCCATCATCAGCTCGTTCATCTTGGCAGGATTCAAAATCAAAAGAACATCAAGTTGCTGAAATTTTGGATACTATTCTACCACCCAGGTAAGAAGAGAATTTATCAATAATAAGGAAAATTAAGCGCTGTCTGATTCTGAGCATGAAGTGTAGGTACCTAACTTTCAGTTTATGATTTAAAATTAGACAAAAAAGGTTGCCTTAGAAAGTCATAGATTTTGGAAAAACTTCAGTCGACTTCGAAAGCGAGCTGACATAGGTCTCTTTTCTTTAGAAGAAAAGACCAAAACAAAACGTAACACCATTTGTCGAGAAAAATGCTTAAAAGTAAGATATTCGAATTTTGAAGGCGAATTGGAATTAATGTCCTTAACAAAAGAAGATAATTTTTTGTGAATTTGACAGCTTTAATAAAATCCATTCACATGTTAAGAAGTTCATATATATATATATATGAACGAATCTGAAAATGAACGAATCTCCGATATATATATATAATATATATAATCGAATCTCCGATATATATATATATATATATATAGCAGTACTGATAGTAAATTAATTTTTTTTTTCAGTCTTTAAATTCCTCAGGAATAAATATATAATGTACACCATACATCAAAAACAGGATTTCTCTACTCAGTTCCCAAATAAAATTGAAATAACAACTAAGATCTATATAACTATTTACATTAATAACCTGAATGATCTGTCCCATTAGACTAATGCGGAAATGTCTAACGCACATGCACAAGAAGGAAATGAAAGGTTTCAGATTTTAACGGTCGCCCAAAAGAGTTTGTTGAATTTTTTTATTCTCTTGCTGAGCTCACTACCTAGCAGTCTGCTGTTACATTTATTCCTACTAATCTTCTCTTTGTTTAGTCTTTTTCGCTTTATTATTAAGCATCATTTTCTTCGCACTTACGTCGTACACAGCTCAGCAGCAAAATTACATAGCATAGCACTTTTAGAATTCCCGATGCAGCGTTACGTGTTGGCATAAATTTGTGTGTGTGTGTTTTTCTGTCTTTTCTTAGTTCATCACATCAGTGTTCAGTTTTCTAGTAAGATGGCTTAATTTTTTTGTCTTTTTATGAGTTTACGCCACATGAAATTCAACAGCAAAATCGCAAAATATTTAAAAACAGAATATCTCCAGAATTTCGGATAAAGTGTTTGAGGTTGCTATACTTATTTTTCTATTTGCTATGCCTTTAAAAAGTAGCCACTTGCGCACCATCCGCCTAAAATAATTATCATAAAAAGGAAAAAGTATATGATGATTTCAAATAAGTTCAACTAGCTTAATTTTGTCGCTCAACCGGCATAGTGTTAGTAACTCTGACTGTGTACCGAAGGCCCGGACTCGAATCTCAGATAAGATATGGATGTTTGTAAATGTATAGTTCTGGGACAGTATGGGGACACTCTATATGTCGGGCAAGCCGAAAGTCCTCTTGAGAGGTTAGAGTATGGGAAGATGGGTGGGAGGCCATCGGGCCTAAACTCCCAGAGTGCTATTGTTCAAACTTGGGGGACGGAACTGAGCTAGTTGGGCTGACACGTAGGCGCATTTGGCTCCTTGCTATGATAAATGTCGTGGGCTTGTGCTGGCCATTGTTAGGGAAGTGAAATTGAACATTTAAATCAATAACCTTAAAAAGGTAACAAAAATTTACTTAAGAACTATGTTTATTGCTTTTAAATCGCTTAATTTTTTATTCATTAGCTTTCCAGATTAAATCTGAATGTAGCTTAGGCTTTACTGAATAGCAACATATCGGCACGTGGAAGATGAAAATATTTTCTTTCAGGCCGTCCTAACTCATCATTTTTATTTTGTTTTTATTAAACTGCTATGCACAGGATCGGGCGTACAATAATTACATATATCTTTTGTTGGCTATTTTTTAAGGTGATTTATTTAACAGGAGAGTCCTGTACTGATGAAAGTTAGAACAAAGTCTTTTATTACGAATCGTGCAGTTTGGTCTCCTGGCAGATGTGGCAACTGGTCAGGTGAAATTCAGTACCTTAGCCTTAGGCTAGAGATAAGATGAGTAATAAAATAATGCAGGCATTGATGGATAGGCGGGAAGACACGTTACAGAAAGTCATAACACTTTTGAAAGGAATAGCCGAATAAATGGGGACAAAAGAAAGTGAAGTTTATATAATAAAAACGATAAGAAAGCGTTAAATCAAGGTGTGGGAAATGAGATAATTAAAAATAAGCATCAGAATTTAAAAGTTTAATGTTCAATCAGAATATTCACTAACTCTGTTCATAATTTCAAATTGGATGTGTATTCTATCTACTGAATCCTCACTAATGGTTAGGATAATAAAAGTGAGTTTATTTTTTAATTTTTTTTCTATCACGTCACTGTTTTCTTTCATTCAACTGAACAGTTTCCTAAATTCTCATACTCTTGTTTCATTGTTGCAATATGTGTTTTGTGGTTTTTCCTTCAAAATGCTAGGTTTAGTAGAACTGGCGTTAGTTTCGTGTGTAGGAATATTTTGCTTTTCATCTAAAATGTTGTTCGAGTTAGACTGGTAGCCGGGCTTGGGAGTAACTGAAATATGGTTTGGTAAGTTAATTCATCTTTGGTTTATTTTTGGAAAATTTAGAGCATCCACGATAGGATGCGCGGTGACAAGACTGGCAATTGCTGCGTTAAGGTTTCCTAATTTTCCTTTATATGGGCAATCTATTATTTTGTTCGGTAAAGAGCATTTAACGCAATTATGGAAGAAGCGATTTTGGAGAGTCACTTCGCCTCTTCCCAAAATTGCTTCTTCGAATTAGCAGTATATTTTACCATACTGATTGAGAATAACGGAAGGTATTTCGTAGATTTTGTTTCAACATTTACTTTCTACAGTAGTTGAATCATGAATAATGACTTGGGTGTTTTTGCTTTGCTGCGTTTTACTTGTGAAATCTTTTGTACGTTAGACTCTGTCTCGATCAGAGTTAATTTAATATATACTGGTTAGTGAAATGAAGAAAGGAAATCCTTTATGAAAGGAAATCCTCTGACAACTTTAATTGGTCTGTTGTGCTTTGCTTTAATAATATAGTGCTCAGCATTGTTTTGATGAAATTCTATTGACATATTATGGTCATTTGCAGTATTAGGATTAATTTTAAGGTTTTCACCACCAATGTTTCCCAGAAATTTACCTGACGGGGGTCTGAACTAATTTATTTAGAAAATTCTCATGGGAAAGTGATTCAGGATTAACCATTATTAGTGGTATTGAAGGTGTGTGTTCGTATTAGTTTCCTGTTGCCCGTTTGGGATCGGAATTTCTTCAGGAGTTGTGAGACTGTCTAAAATTTCAAATCTATTTACTGTGGGAATTTATTGCTTTCATTAATTTTATGGTGTTTGTGCATTTTAGCAGCTGGTAGGTATCCACGATGTTCTGAGTTAATCAGGAGTTTTTTATTATTTTTGTTTTTACGTTGGCAGGCCTAATATTAATGGTTTTAGGTATATCAGTTATGGTGGACGTTGAACCTGTATTTTTAATAAAGCTTACTCCTCAGATATTCAGCTTCTTTCTTTACTAAAAAATCGGTTTCTTTAAGGTGTCGGTGGTCATAGTATCAATGGAAGCACAGAATGGGACAGATATGACTTGCAAAGTGATCTTCAATTTATAATAGTTATTGTTTAATTCTTTAATACGCCTTGTTAAAACAATAATTCTTCCGGATGCTGCTCCATAGCCGTGTCCTCGTGACTAAGTCGTCATCAACTAGGATGAGATCAATATCACCCTCAGTCTTTGCAGTTAGGCTCATTCAGAAGCAAAACGAAGAGCTCCTTCACGCACAACAACTGAAGGCAAATTTTTTTAACTTTCACTTTTAATTAACAAACTCGGCTGTATGACGCGGCAATACATTACTTTCCTATAGCCGAGTCTGAAATTGAAAGATCTTACACTTTTCCGAATGGCAATAGTCTCGCTCGCTGGAGATAAAAAAATGCTTTATTTTGAATAGTATTGCCACTGCTCCCTTTCAAATCGATGAGTTTGCTAATCAAAAATTTATTAAAGTTTTACAAAATATGAAATAAATAATAAAATAAATTCGAACTTCAAAATTTGGGCTTCCAACGTCATAACGTATGGCTATTACAACACAAACTGATTTAATAAGCCACTGGCATCTTGTAGCGGAATAGTCAGCATGGGCATCGACTATGAATTTTACGGAATTGTCGTTGTAATGAATATCTACTTGAAATACACTCTTTTGCAAGAAACTCGAAGCACCAAGAAGGACTTTTAGATCGTGACGAAATTTGGTATGCAAAAACATCTTGATCGAACTTGCAAATGTTCAAAAGTTTTAAGGCAAATGAACAGGAATTGCGATCATAGCGCGCATTTCTAGTGCGCAATTCGCAAAGTATGAAACCAGTAACAGAGGCGGAAAATTTAGGCAAAGAAAATACTTTACATAATTAGTCAATCACAGTATTATCTTAATTACCCTTAAAATTAGAGCTGATGGAAAGGAAATTAGGAACATAGAGAGGAAAAACTTTTAAAAATATATGTTTTATAAAAAATATACAGGGTGATTCAAAACTACAGAAATAGAAGGGTATGACACACCTAGACGACTCGGAATTCTATACTGTAGGGTCGGAAGTGCCATCCTAAACCGTCGACGCAGTCAACCGCAGAGGTATTAGCATGGAAAATATGACTACATCGTGATTTCAAATTGTCATTTATAAACAATAAAGCTAAGTCCTAATGATGAGGATCCCCGACATTTTATAACGTGGCGTAAGGAGTGGAATCTCGGAGTTTTTTAAATGCTCTTGTTTTGAAATGACGCATCATTATGGCTACAGCAAACATCCGACGGATGCCCATCGTGTTTCAAAACGTTCGAGGTTCTGTGCGGTAACGACGGTACAAAACTTCGAGCAACTTCATTAACAGGAAAGTTATGATTTATTTTGAACTTACGGTCTTTGAATGTCAATTTGCGATTACAATGTATTCATATTTTCCATGCCTTTGCGTGTGGCTGTAGACGGTTTTCCTGCCGCTAACAAACCCGCTATCTAGGTACAGGACTACATTCCCTACCTTGCATTGATGGGGGAATTCCGAGTCGTCTAGGTGTATCCTACCCCTCTTTGGAGTTTGTTCTAATTTGAATCACCTTGTATATAGACGAACAATTTTATTTATGAAATTTTCGATATAAATATTTGTTTTAAGATTAGACAATACATATTTTAGGTTCAACAAAAGTTTATATTCATTTTATTTATTTATTTATTTATTTATTTAGTACATTTTTGAATAATTCATATAAATGAGCTAAATAAAGTTATCGTGGAAAATTAATATCATTTCTTTTTGTATGTTTACCTATTATTCTGACTGTCTCTTAGTCTGTAACTTAACCAGTCGTTTATTCATTTCTTAAAAATAGTAAATAGTAATTATTATGCAAAAGAAACCTTAGATAGGTGCAAATTCATATTAAATTAAAAGTAAAACTTTCTACAAAACCTGCTAATATGCGGTTTCTTTCTTTAAATCTATATTTCGCATGTTTAATTTTAATTCTATGTGTCACATGAAAAGCTTCTTTTACATACAGATTTATTTATTTGCCCCCGATACATCCCGGATGAAAGAAAATATCATAACATTCTGATTGCTCAAAGCAGTAAAACTGGATTCATTTAGTTTAATTCAACCAACGATTAATTTAGTTTTAGTTAATGACCAATTTTAATTTAGTTTAATTACACCAACTGATGCCAGGAATAAGGCTGTAATTTTCTTTCCTAAAAATGCAGAAACAAATAAGAGGAGCAGGGGCACTTCGTAATTTTTCTCGAAAAAAAATTCTGTTATGCGTTTCCCACTTGGTGCCCTACAAGCACTTTCGTATATTGCTTAATAATTAATTCAGCCCGACGAAAGTCATCATTAGTGAAAGCCAGCGATTCTTACCCCCTTTTTTTGGAGTGCTGTAAAGCAAAGGGAGTGGGGGACCGGATTTTTTTTTCCCTTTTTCATAGGGGCTCACAAACTGGCCCTAAGCCAATTGCTCAGAATTAAATGAAATGAGAAATACAAAACTTGAGTAGTGTCTCGCTATAGCGGAACTTCTGCTTCACGCAAGCGCAGTGACATGCTTCGCTCGCTAATTGCTTGAAGTCCGTTATACATAAAATTGGCGCCCGTTGTTCCGCTAAAATTTGTCACGCTGCAGAAGTTAACCCTGAATTATCAGTTTAACTTATTTCATGTATTTAACGGGATTATTACAGAAGGTAATTTTTTATGTTGGAATGTTTGAAGTCCTATTCATTTCGACGATGCTGCTTTTTGTTAATAACTTCTTTATTTACCATTTTAAATCACACTATTAGCTTTTTCAGGTTTCTTTCAGATTTTCTTTTCTGTTTTGATTATTCTCTCAAAATTGTCCCAGTTTGAGCAAAAAATAGTACGCCTGGTCAGAGTTCTTAGAGGATTGATGAAGAATAAATGCTATAGAGTATATCTTACCTATTAGTTAGGCTTGCCAGATTTCTGAAATGTTCAAACGGGACACCTGAATGCCCTCTCCCAGCGTCGCGGGGTATTCAAGGGTACACACACTTTGCCGGTTTTTAGAGTGCTTTAGATTTTAGTTTATTCTTAATGTTATGAAAAAATGGTTATTGATAAGAACCTAAACGAGGGATAATAATAAATGACATATAAATTAAAACATTATATTTCTTACATGTGAATATTTATAAATTGCTTGTAAAAAGAAACACTTTGAGCGAGGAACAAAGTTTTGAACAATGTTTACATCTTTTCATTGTCTAGGACTTTTTATAGAAAGTCTTTTCTGCTGTTAATCTTCTTGTGAGAATCGTCACAAGCTGAACTAATATGAATTTTACATGTCATCAAACCCCTGTTCATGCGTTGTTCATCAAAGAGAATACTTTGTCAACTGGTGCTGATGTCCCGTGTAAACAGAAGGCATACTCAACAATCTTGATGAGACTGGAGGCTGCTATGTGATTCTTTTTAAAGTGACCAAACAACCTAAGCCATTTTTCTTCTTGAAATAATCACATCTCCGGTAGTCTCTTCTTCCTTTCACTGTTCCCAATTTGACTGTAAATACTCCTTAACAAACACAACTCCGTCAAACAGCCGATTATTGCTTATTTTCATATCGGGTACATCAAAAAGACAGCTATTAATAATTTCAGCAGAAGTTTCGGCGTTTTCTCAATCAACAGCATTTGTTTTGGTCAGATTGACCCATGAAAACTGTTCAGCGTTTCCAAAACTATAAAACTATTCTCCCAGAGATCCAAGTACGCAATGCATCTTTTGTAAAAGCCATGACATTCTTCTTTCACACTGGTACGGACTTGCTCATCTAGATTTCTGAAAATGTTCTTTGCGTTCTAGGCTATACTTGAGTCGATAGAAAACATTATTTTTTCTTGCTCTTTTCACATCACCGAAGTTAGTGTTGCAGTTATCTCCACGAAAGCCAACTACTTTGTTATTCAAATCGTTTAGCAACAAGACAGAGTATAAGTGATTTTCAAGAATTTCATATGGTTCACCCGCGACAGATTTGAAATTTAAATGCAATACTTGCACACCTGAATTAGGATTAAAGTAGCGCAAACAATTGGCACAAAATTTTACATCCTTTCTGCTTGATGTATCCTTACTTACAATTACGCAGTTTGACTTGGTCAAGTCTTCTTAAACCCTTCTTGAGCCAAAGAAGCTATTACATTTCAAACTATTGCCTCACACTTAATTATTCCGAGTGAGAATTTATAGTGAAAAAACTTAAAAATTAGTTTTGATAAGCAAGAATTCGAACTGAAACTTAGGCTATGGTTTGCTGTGTGTTAAGAAAAGGTCGCTTCTTTCGTTGCTGAGTGTTTGTCATTAGAGCTCGCAGTCTTAAAAAAACTGGTCAGTTTTGATGAGGTAACAGTACATCCTAAACGCTTTCTGTGTTTACTCGACTGCAAATGATCTTTTATATCGGATCGACCAAAAACTCAGAATTACAATGTAAACATTTAACTCTATCGTCTTGATCTTGATTACCAGTATCAGTACATACTTTCTTCAACAAAACGAATTTATTCTGTAAACCCTAGGTGAATTTACAAGATCATTTTGGCATTTTAACAGAGAGTGCGTAAACTTAAAACATAAATAAAACAGCACTAGCTCACTAACATAACAGGCACCGCCCGGAAAGGACTGACAGTTAACTGACTGATCTTATCTCTATCGCAAGCGCTAAAGCTACACCCCTTAGTGCCCAATATTGGACTCGCCTAGAGAGGCCCTGGCATTGCGCACAGGTAGGATAAGACGATACGATAACAATATTATTTATTAGCAGATCAGCCCCTTCTATTTTTCACTTTTGCTATAGTACATAAGTAAATGACAAAGTAATTATCCTAAGTAATCCTTCACAGTTAATTATTTTTAGACTTTTTGGTCATAATTATTCATAATCACATCCATAAAATCAAATTTAATTTTTACCGGGACTGTCCCGGTCAAAGCGGGAACGTCTGGCAAGCCTACTATTAATTTAATTTAGTAAAACTTTCGCATTTCTAACAGGTAAGATAATGTATTCAAGAATAAGAAAAGAAAAGACCAAAGTCTGCGATTTTTCAGAGGATCTATGAAAAGAGGAACTATTTTGATAGAGTGAATATGGAATGAATTATCGAAAAAAAAAAGAAAAAAACTGTAAAATAAGATTAAATTGCTAATGACAAAGCCCTGGAGTTATTTGTCAAAGATGAGATTTGCATTTGTAGACAGTATGAATTCAAATAAATTATTTAAAAAAACTTTTACGATAACAGTAAATAGGATGAAATTAAAAAAAAATTAGGAATTAAATTTAAAATAAGGTTAAGTTAATTGATTATTGCGTGTTACAGAAACCTATAACATTAATTTAAAGCAATTCAAAAACATCAACACAGGGTGAAAAAAGAATAAATCTATTTTTGCATAAGCTTTCCCGAGTAAATTTCCGCATATCTGGGCTTATCTGAATAACAAATCTGTAGTTCTTAATGTAAACAGTACTAAATATTTATCTTTGGCCTACAAATACTTTCAAAACCCTTATTTTTTGTATATGGAAAGAAATTTTTGTTAAATTTTTCATCGTAAACAGGCTCACGCACAGTTATACTCGCCGCAGAAGGGGAGAAAAGATTGCAAGCAAGTGCCGCCGTCTCATGACTCAGTCAGCTGGCAAAAGTTCTTCGAATGTCAATAAAAATATACCGAGAAGTTACTTCTTTCCTTCAAAGCTAGAGAAAAACAAGGAGAATGATTGGAAAAACATTTCGGCTGTTTTTAGAATAGTTGATAACATTTCAGCTTTTCAGCAGTAGTTTTTTACAGCAAAGCATATTTATAGCATTGAATCCTTTATTTAAATTCTGAGAGGTGACTGGACAAGACATAATGCAGGCGACATAATGTGGATTAGTTTTCAAGTAACTCAGTTTACATTCCAGGAAGGGGACGCAGCCATTTAAAATGAGGAATTAAAAAAATTACTGCTAAATTAAAATTAGTAATTTCTTTCATATTTGACATCTTACATATAAGCGTGTGTGCATATTAATGTATTATAATATATACGGTGTCCCATCAAGACCGTCCAAACTCTGTACATCCAGATTCCTTGTTTGGAATATATAAAAATGTCCAAAAAAACTGTATTTGTATGAACCACAGTTTTCAAGATAAATGCCGAAGAAAACTATGTCCTATTCGGTGCAAGGAAAAAAAAACTTTTGTAAACATGAAGATGATATTTGCACATGTTTACATAGAAAGCTCTTCAAAATATTCACCGCTCATATCAGGACATGCGTATGCATGCGCCGTGAAGTGGCTGACTTTCATACGTTGCAGCAGCGTGGTGTACACCAAAGTAGAAACAGAATGAAGACGAGCAACTAAGTCACTTTTTGTAGTAACTAGATCTCGATAGACCAATTCCTTCAGATGGCTGCATGAGAAGAAATTCAAAGGAGCCAGATTTGGTGATCGTGACTGGATTTGGGATCGTGCCATAAAACTGGATTCTCATGTCCAATCCATCAGCCTGGGTATTCCATATACAGCCAATCATGTACAGGCGCGCTGAAATGCTGGAATCTTAGATCATGCATTGCCGTTAAAGGTATGTCATTTAAAAACTCGGTTAATACATCATGGAAAAATACCAAGTATGAATATCGCGTGAGTCGTTCAGAAAGCAGATATAGTCCAATCATGCGACTGCCTGAAATGACTACCAGCACATGTTCAGACTTGCGGACCTGATCTTTCTTCAGGCGGATTGCATGGGGATTGGAATTTGACCATGCAATCTTGGTAGATATTGTGACTATTGAAAACCCCATCCCATGTGAAGCATGCTTCATTCGTTAACAAGATATGTGGAATGAAAGCATTATTTGCTTCATGTTGTTGCAATAGTCATTAAAAAAGTCAATGGGTCATTGAAAGTCATCTGGATACAAACCTTGCACGGTGTATAGAGAACAGGATATAGCCGCTCTGACCGTAATAGTACACAGTACGCTACTCGCATTCAGCTATCTGGCTAGTGAGAGCATCGGCACCAGCGTAATAGCTGAATCTGGGACGGCGTGATGGATAGCTTACGCGTACACTCCTTAGCAGTTCATAACTCATTACATTGACCCACGATAAAGTACATGCCGCAGTATTCATTAAAGGATACATTCTCTTCATGCGAGGATTATCCGTAGCTACTAGGGACTAGCTCTGTTATTTGAATGCACATTCCCTCTGCTTCACGCCAACATTTAGCTATTGATACTCGCAATTGCAAGCCTGTCCTAAGGGAAAACTGCACGTAGTGGATGAAACGCACAGAGATCCACAAGGGAGAAGTAATCCTTTCATTTAAGCAGGTATTGCTAACGCTGTAGCATTCTACTTGGCATGAGGGAAGGCAATCCATTCGAAGAAAAATTCGTAAATACGGGAGTTTCAGACACTTGAGGAAACAGATTTTCGGCTCTAACGATGCAAAAGAGTCACATCGAACTCAAACGATGCTTGACGCCACGATATGCCACGGCGCTTGCTTGCATGCCTCGATATGCGCGGTAAACATTTTGAACATCTTCCTGTGTAAACAAGTGCAATTACGGAGGCTCATTTTTTTAATAAAGTCTTTTTCTTGAATCGGATATGACGTCATACTTTTTTCCGCATTTATCTCGAAAACTATGTGTCTTAGGGATTTTTTATATAATCCAAACGAGAAATCTAGCTAAGCAGAATTTAGGCGGTTTTGATGGGACGTCCTGCATACATTTGTTTGCTCAATGTCATAAGCATTTATTTGAAAGTTTATTTGCTAGACATAATAACCAGAAGTCATCATCGAAAGGGATAAAGAAACTGTGTTACCTATATTCAAGAATTATCGAACGCATGAAAACAACAGGAATGTTTTTTCATTTCGCGAAAGATATTTTAAACTTTTTAATATAACGCCTTTTTTGCAAGGATGAAAATTAATTTAAATTGATGTTTTATAAGCATAAAAACAAGCTACAAATTTCAAAGCATAGGATTTTTTCCTTGTTTTCTAGATTGAATTTCTAAATGATTTGGAGTTTGTGAATAATATAAATTTTTACTGCACACATGCTTTAAAAAACTAGAAAAATCTAACTTTTGTCGTTTGTTCTTGACCTAGATAGTACTTCTTTTCTTCTGTAACAGACAGGGTCCCTTCAAGGTTCGTGAATCTGTACATCGCATTCCACTGTAACACACAGAAGAACCGGTTCCGTTATCTCTTATTTTTTTATTTATTTTATTTATTTATTTATTTTTATTTATTTTTATTATTATTATTATTATTATTATTATTATTATTATTTATTTATTTATTGTAGTAGAACTATCTGAATTTCCTACTTTCTGATAAGAGACGGCGAAACAGTTCTTCATTAGGTAACAGTGGGTAAGAATTACACGAAGAATCTACATAACTGAGTCGAGAATTTTTGTTTCCTTCTCAGAAAATTTTGTACTTCAGTATTATTACTCCGGAGCTGAAATACTTGTATTAATCTTTAATCGGTACAGTAAAATTGTGAGCATAACTGGTAGCATCTAATTCAGTCATATTTTACATAGTACAAAATTTACTTAGAGAATTGTTTAAAAAATATATTAACTTGACTTATTATTCTTTGTAGGAACATGTTCAAATATATATGATTAGGCATTCACTGAATTGCTAATTTCCTTTTATAATTAAATAGGCTAAAATTTTATCAGTCATTCAGAAACAAATGAAATGTTCATTCAAATTTTTATTCATTTTATGTCAAGATAAAATGCGAATAAAATTATACTAACAATGAGTGAATAAAGATAAGGAACTTGCGGATATATATTAATATCTTTTCAGGTTGTCAAAAAAGTCATTGGGTAAAGCATGATACTTCGATTCATATCATGTTCCAGAAAATTAAAAATGAGAGGTCATAAAAATTTTTCTTATACTCTCTAATAGGTTTTTAAACATTCTAAATTAATAGTTGATTGGCACTTAACAGTAAACCGGAGAAAGCGTGGGTGTTGAACATCATTAACATTCTGCGTACACGGCAAAGTCGCTTTCTGCAAAGTTAACTGTTTATGGAAAAAATGTGTCAGGTTTATTCAGATTAAGAAAGTATGTACAATATAAACTAACCAAGTATTGCTGCAATTAAGAGAAAACAACGGAACAAATATTAACTTAAATTTATAAGGTATTTCTTCCGCACTCTTAGCATGCCGTCGTGGTGTAATGGCCAGCAGACTTGTCGCGTGTTCGAGAGGTCTGAGGTTCGAGTCTTGGCGAGGACATTGCTCATTTTTCACGTCTCTTGCTTCAAAATAAACTAATGTCTCTACAGCAGCGCCCGAACTAAAAAAGGTGGCATGTGATGATTCTCTGCCACCAGGATTTGCCGACTGGGTCCCCTAATTCCGAGTCGCCCTTTAAAAGGGGGAGTATATATGTTATTTCTCCCGCTTTTTTGGCATACTTTTCGTGGTGTAATGGCCAGCACACTCGGCGCGTATTCAAGAGGTCCGAGGTTTGAGTCCCGGCGAGGGCATTACTCATTTTTCATGTCTTCTGCTTCTGTTTCCTAATGTCTCTACAAGTTCAATAATTACGTGATACAAATATGTTTTTAAAAAAGCTGGTGATTTGGGCTTGGCACAATAACTGACGTAACTCTAAAAATTTCACGCTAAGGAGCAGTGGTTTTTAATTCTTGTCATAAAGTGTCCTTTTCTTTCATCATTTGAGTCAGTCTTCATTGAAAAATCAGACAATTTTTATGCCTTTTTTAAAAAACTCGTTTAACTTTTTGTAAGTTAAAGGAGTTTTATCTCCTTCATAGTTTTACTGTCGGCTAGTGTTATGAGATATTCAGTTGTTCAGTTTCTTTTGCTTCATTTTCAGTCAATGGAAAACATTTGAAATTGATGATACTTTCGGGCCAGTGCTGATGCCAGTAAGCATGCAATGTTAATGAATGAATGCTGATCCGCGTTTGAATGAAATTTTAGCGTTGGATAAACTAAATACAAGAAATTAAGATATTGCGTATACGCGAAACCGCGTTCATCAAATCCACGTTCGGCAAAGGTTCACTATATTTGATTCTAAAAAATAACATGTCATTAATTTTAATTAGTGTTACGTTTAGTCATCCAGAAGCTGTAATTTATTGATAACAACTGCTAACAAGCATTATCAAATTAAAATATTCTCATGTAAAAATTGCCTGTTGCTTCGAAACAGCCAAATCATTTTCACATTCGGCCTGTTCACTTAAATTATAATTTGCTTACAAATATATTTTACAATTCAATGTATTGCTCTCCAGTCTTTGATGAAAACCGAAATTTGACTTCAAAGAAAGTATTTCACGGATTTCTTACTCATTTAACAAGGAGCTTTTGGAAATAATATCCAATTAAACTTCTGAAACTCAAAATCTAAAGAGCCCATTTGTAGGGCTCCCCTTAGTTCACTAAGCACTTATTTTAATTTTGGTACCTTTTCTGAATTCTCTTACTTCCTCTCGCATTTCCTCGCCAGGTTGCAAATTAAGTAGGTGAATGAGAGTATTTAAATGGGTGAAACGAGAAGGTTAGACAGAGCGTGATTTCGCTACTGTACCTCACGTTTGCTATTTTGTCCTCCAGCTGTAAATCTTACTAGCGGCTACGCATTCTGGCGGTCTAGTTAGATACCGTCGGTGTAAATTGCTGATTCAGCCTGTTAGATTAAAGTAAATTGTATAGTTTAGCACTACTTCTTGGCTTTTGAATTTATTGTTAAATTGTCTTTAAGTGCACATCTCAAGTAGTCAGTGCTCTTACCGCACGCAAGACTGTGCCTTTCTGAAAGAGTTGTGTTTCACAAAAAAAGCTTTTTAACCCTTTCAATGTTGCGCTCATCTTCACGTCTGTGCGAGAAGTCGCCAGGTTTCACACTGAGATCTAGTCATCTTCCGTGATAGCTAAAAAAATTAGATTTCGCAAATTTAATTTTAGTTTTCTTTAAAAATATTTAATTAACAATACGTAATAAAGCATTTCTTTCTAGAATATTTATGTATGTATATAAGCTGATCATGAAAAGTCTGTTTAAAACATAAATTTGCTTGCTATATTTGTATCATCTTCAAGCTCTTAGTATTGCTTTGGGTAATTTCATATTAATGGTGTAAGTGTTTTAAGAACAGGTGTAATTTTTTTCAGTTGCTTGTCAAAAAAAAAAGGCACGAGCAGCTTCATTCAAATATAAGTTTATAAATCAAGATTCATTAGGATAACATTTTTCTTCAATCCATATTATTATTTCACTCAACGCTTACAATGTACTAGCCATCTATTTATGAGTCTTCTAAAAATTAACTTAAACAGACAGCGAGTTAGAGAAAAATGGCAGATTTTTCAAACTGCGGAGACTGAGCCTTCTGTTTTTCTAAGTTTTTTTATCATGTCATTGAGGGACTTGGTATAGATACAAAGAGTGTGAAACTTCCCTAAGACTACCATTTCGGAAGATGACAAAAAATTCTAAGATCATAAATAACTATCGATATAAGATATCGATAATATGATAATATATTATCGATATGAGAGTTTATAGGGTTAACTAGATCTGGTAATGCTTTTTTATTCTATAATCCTAATAGACGTGAAGTGAATTATCGCTATGTCTGAGAACAATGACAAAGTTCGGAGAAGGTTAAATTTAGTTTTATTTAAACAGAATTTAAAACATAAAGGCATCCTCTACAGTTTTCACAATTCGTGGGGATGCAACGGTAAAATAGGTCAATGACTACACAATTAAATATTACTAGAACTGCCTTATTAACTCTAACAGGGCATCAGAATTAAAATACCGGCAGCTAGAGAACGCAGCATAATTATAACTATCAATCTAACAAACTAACTATGCAGAAATCTAACAGTATTGTATTACGATGAGGAATATGGAAAGGAGGAGCTATAATAAAGAACAAAATTATAAATAACTAATTAATTAATGTAAGATTCGCTACAAATAATATTAATGCGAAATTATCTGAAACCGTGTAAGTTCATTTAAGAGAGTTTTAATTTTAATTCCGTTTCAGCATAATACGAAAATGAAAATGGATGATTATTTTTACTGTGTTTAAAGGGAATACGAAGAAGATGGCAAGCTATGGATTCAACCCGTTTCGAGAACACCTGCTACAAGATTAGATATAGTTAACCTCTCTGAAAAGTTGGACAGTCGTTTGATAGAGCGCAATGCTCGTGAAATTGGAATATGTCCCATCAGAAGAGAACTATATGATCAGTGTTTCGGTAAGCTGTCGACCACAATTGTTGTTTAAACAGATTTATGTCATATATAGCATTTTATAACCCTCAAAATTAAATACTTCAATGAAATTTTGCAGCCTATTTTTATGTAGATCAGTGTTCCTTATCCGTTTCTTCCCGAAACTGTAGTACTATAACCATTAGGGAAAACCTTAAGAAACCATTAGGGATTCCGGGATTAAAGTGAAAAATAGGCAGGTCTATAAATTATTTTGGGGTCATTACATACAGATCTCTTGAGAGATTACTATTAATCAAAGGCTCCAAATGTTTTGAGAAACGCTGGCATATCTTATACAAAGTGTTTCCTATAAATTCCTAAAAAGAAATCTGCAACCTTTTAAGGTAAAAAAGCACCTACGTTCAACATTTCAAAAAGATGCTGTTAATTTTTGTATTATTTAAATGTTTTAACATGTCCAAATGAAATTACCATATTTTTCTCCTTAAAATGTTATTTCTTTTTAGTAGTTAAAAGTGTTAATGCTCTGTGCACAATTACAGTGTGCATCTCCAATTTGGTTAAAAATCTTAAATCTGAACGCTCAGAGTAAATTTAGATTTTCCAACATTATCATTTTCATTTTTTCCAGTAACAAAAAGGACTTTACAAGTAAGGTGTTTCATTCATATTTTTATAAGCTTTAAACAAAAACATCTGAACATTTTATCTTTCTTCTAGCTTTGTTACTTGTATTTTATGTAGGAAAAACACTTCCAAGGCAATATTATGTATATGTTGGATATATAAATGTATTATGTGTTTGCCTCTCAAATAATATGCTCATAATTTTGGAACTATGCTGCCTTTATTTACAGAGGTAATAAATAAAGGCTTCTAACCAATCCATTCAAAAGTCATTGTTGTCATTGCCGTTAAAAAGGGGGTGAGATAAGTATAAATGATAGATTTAATCGTCAAGCATTCTCCCTCCCATTTTTAAATAAATATTCTTGAAGCAAATTTTTAAAGGTGCTTCCGTCATAAAAACTGTGAAAGAGTTTACGTTTTTCTAAAACAAAAAGCAATGCAGAGTTAAAATAAGAAGTAGTGTTACGCATCTATAGAAATGTGTGAAACAAATGAAATACTTACGAATTTCTGACACTTACTTACGAATTTAAAAATTCTGATTAAAATTATATTCGTGGAAACTTCGTTGAAGTTCCAGCAATATTATGCAAGAAACTTTGGTCTGCTTTATAACTCTGTTACCTTTTTTTCCATTTACGTCATTGCCAAATTTTTACTCAAAACTTAGTTTCGTTTTGAAAAAATCCTTTTATATCTATTTTTAAGCACTTCTCTTTTCTTCCTCTTTTATTTCTTTCCTTGTTTTATAGATGAACTTATTCGCCAAGAAACTCTTAACTGCGTAGAGCGTGGACTTCTTTTCGTTCGGGTGCGAGACGAGTTGAGAATGAGCCTTGCTGCATATGAGGCATTGTATGATAGCGGTGTGGCATTCGGTATTCGGAAAGCGCTTACATCTGAGAGAGGAAAAATGGATATAATAGAAAAAGTAATATTCATGAAAAAAATTATCTGTAATGTATGTCAGTTACTTAGTAATTTATCAGTACGTTGTAATTTATCAGTAAATGAATAATTGAATTCATTAAACACTTCTTTCATTAAGCTCTTCAAAAGTGCTTTTCTCCCTCCCCCCTTTATTTCTTTCCTTATTCGCCAAGAAACTCTTAACCTCTTTTAAATAAAGGAGGAGAAAAAAGAAGCACTTTTGAATCTGTTCTGTTCAGTGTTATTATCAGATTGGAAGCAGTAAGGGTGTATGTGTGAAGCAATTAGCTTTTGAGTTTTTTTCAGGTTTTAACAAAGGAAGACTTGAAGAAAGTAGATGAAATATTTTGAATTCCTTATGCAAGCAGTCACTTATCTCTTCTTTATCCTAATTTAGTGTATAATGTGTCACTAATTTCTACTATAATCAATTAAATTTCTTTCCCGATTATGTTAGAACAGAATTTGGGCAAATATTTTATCCTCTTTTAGTAAATTTATTCAAAATTTAATTTTTAAAATTAATGGAATTATGCCTTCGCAATACTCACTAACCACAAATTTTTAATGCTTCTATTTTTTAAAACAAGAAACATCCCCTAACTTCTTTACTTTTAGCTGGACTTTCTAACCGCTGAAAATGAAGATTTAAGGAGACAGCTGAAGCTTCAGGAAGCGCGGCATGAACTCTTACGAAAAGAATGGGAAAGACGAGCAGAAGCTGAGAGTAAACACTTAGGAGACAAAATTGACCTTCTTGAAAGAGCAAACTCACAACTTAAGGTAAGAATAACCTTGCTTCGGTAAAAGTTTTTGCATAGTTTGACATAAGGTTATTAAATTGATTCTAAATTTTAAATAAGAAGTCTTCTTTACTGGATGAAAAATAATTTTTTTAATCTCCGAAGTGGTCCAACATTTATAACAATTCTACGAGTTCAAATACCTATAAAAAGAGAAGAGGTATCGGGAGAACCTTGTCCAAGGTAAAATTGATAAAAATAATATATAAACAGGTGATGCCTGAGCGGCACTACACTTGGTGCAGGTCTTAAAAACTTTCTACACTTGTTTATAGGAGAGATTCCTCGAGTGTTCTCTGTCCAAGCATGACATGCAAGTCTGCTGGTTTCTATGGCCCCCAAAAAGTAGGGCGCCAGAGGGGTGAACTCTCGAGTACCACTCATATACTGGACACTCCAGAGATCCTTAAGTGATTTCTCAAAGTCGAAGAACACTTCACTATAGGTACAAAGTATATCTGACTGGGAAGTCTTTAAAGAGCAGCCTTTGCCTCGTTTCCTCTAATCCATTGGATGTGCCCCTCGGAACTAACCGAAAGCTTAGGAAGTAAGTTAAAGATATGCTATGCCAGCTCTGTCCCTAACTTCTCTCCAGTCACTTAGATGTTGAACTGATAACCGTCTGTCAGTTAGGATCATGGCCCCAAATTCAAATAAGTAAGTTGCTCTGCCCGCAGCGCAGACGTATAGTGATTAGGAGAGTTTGATTGCGATACTGAAGAGCCGTGTTCTAATCCCAAAGAACGCATGGATGTAAAATTGTCTGTATCTTCATAGGAGGTAACGGTTGCTGCCTGTTAGGTGCCTCCACAATAAAATGGCCACCACTTCCGGCCTTAGAAGTAGCCAGTGCCGTTATAGGCAAACGCCCGCCATTGGGAAAAAAGTTGCTCTGCCCTGCCTTGTGAACTCATTTATTTACACTCTCAATTCCATTCTTCTCAGTGTCTGTGTTATCAGTTATCAGCCTTATTTTTCCAGATTTGGCACTTGTAGACCACCTTCTGTCTAATAAAATGAAATCACTCAAAGTACATTATTTTAATAGCACTGATGATATTCAAAGAACTGCAACATCGTATAATACAGGACACACTCACTCAACAGCGTGTCTTTTTCGATTGCCCTGTCATGTGACAAAATTATGATTCGGTGATATACTATGAAGTCTATTCTAATTCTCTGACAAATAATGATTCACCATGGCCAGTTTTCGAAGCATTTAAAGAGGCCCATACTCTCTGTTCCGACCTTGTAACTTAAACTACTACTAAAAGTAACAACTTTTATATGAACCGAAAATAATTGCTCTACCAATATTTAAATAACTCTTAACTGATAATAAAAGTTTAAATTATTCTCCACTAATTTAAACGTAATAGAATTTCACTTGTCGCTAAAGTGATAATTATTTGCCGTTATTTGAGATACGTCATATACTGCTCATAAACCTTGCGAGCTTTTGAAAAGAATAGACTATTTATATTGTTGAACTAGGCTTTTATATATTATTAAATAGAACAGATTATTTTAAAATTGCTTCTCTTTCGCGCTAGCCAAATTCATCATTTTGTAGTAATGCAAATTTAAAAAAATATAATGGATAGGTTTGAGCAAATTAAAAGTAACAGAATATATAAAATTTTAAAAATTTATAACCTAAAAATTTCTGAAGACAGAAAAAAAAAGAATCAATTACTTTGCTTGAAATCCACTGGATCTTTGTGGTTGAGATTCATGCATCAAAATTTATATTATGTAAGCTGCAAACAATAAAATGGCGAAATTAAATTTACCATAATTAGTGTACAGATAATTTAGTCTTCTCTATGCAGATAGTACTATTTCTTTACATTAAAGCCAGATACGTTTAAATAAGAATAATTACTAACGAAACTTGTTGGTGGATTTATTGTTATTACTTTTCCTAATCATTAACTTTTTCATAGGAGCAACTGGAAGCAATAGCCTTCGCAACCGGAAAGGAATCGATAGAAAGTGCTATGACAAGCGTTACCGAAAATGAATGAATGAATTCCCAAAACTTATTGGAACATACTTAAATTAAGGGTGGCTCTTGCTATTACTATGAACTAATAATAATTTATTTATTGAAATTTAATTTATGAAATTAAATAATTTTAATTTAATAAAAACTTATTTAAAATGAGATTAAATAAAAAGTTTGAAATGTGAGAAAATATTACATTATTAAACAGCTGCAGATCTCTTCCAAACGTCATTTGATATGAGTTTTAGGAAAAAATACGATTAATTAATTCTTTGAATTTTATTACCTGAAACAAATAAGCAGTTAATTTTTCAAGTTCATCAAAGGGGATTTTTCCTAATAAAACACTGCTTTTCGTTTAATACTGATGTTTTATAGTACAGTGAAGTGTATTTATTTTTTGATTAGCGGAAACTTCTTTTTGTAATAAAGATAAATTACCCGTAATGTTCATTGCAGTTTTACAAATATATTTTATATTATAGCGTTAATATCATTCATTATTTTTTGTAAAATGAAATTTGTATCTTTTTCTAAAACTGAAATTATTTTATTGCAACTTGCATCATTAACTGTAAAAGATACTTTTAATAAATATATGCATTTGCTAATACTATAACTCGCATTTACAATTGTTGTCATTTAAATTTTTTTTGCTGGTGTATTACACAAGACATGGTTTATAAAGTGCAACCCATGCATTCGTAACTCATAAAGAAATATTTTGTCATCACTGGTTGGTCTGACAGACAACACAAATGTCAAGAAACCAATTTCAACCTTAAATTTTAAATTTCTATGTTAGTTACCTGAGTAAAATGTAAGCAATACGCATTGCAGATAAAACTAGATAATATAAAGAAATAAAACATGAAACTCTCAAATATCTCAACTCTTTTCTATGCATCTACATTAGCTCTCAAAAGTGTCGAAACACCTACGACTATGCTATAAATTAACTTGCATAACTTTGCATACAGTAATATATGCAAGTCAAATTAGAGTTTTTCACTCGCACTTTTTAAATAATATCTTTATTCTTGCAAATATATTAAATTTATTAAATATTTATATATGACATTTATTAAAATAGTAATTTAACAGTTTAAAAAAATGAAAATTAATCAGAATGGAAGAATAGGCTTTAGGATGCCATTCTTTTTAGAGAAATTAAGGTTTACAAAAGTCGTTTTTTATGCTGAAAAGGTGCAATTAAAAATATTTGATTTAAAATTATGCAAATGACTTTAAATATTGCCAGAGATTATTAGTCAAATAAATTCAAATTAGTGCGTTCTGTGTCATTCATGACATCATGCCACAGTATCATGAAAAATGTCACTCGTATTTAGAAAACTAGTTATTTTTCATTTCAAAAATGATAAATCTGTTAGAGAAATTTCTAAAAAATTTGAATTTTGTGAGTTCGAATAAATTTGGAGTTATAAAAATTATTCAAGAAGAACGCAAAATTCTAAATTTAAAAAGAAGCGGTCGTTCACTAAAATTTTCTCTGCGATATCAAGGTATTTTACTTAGAAACTTTTCAAGAAATCCACGTCTAAGTCCTGTAAAACTTTCTGGAAGATTTTATTGCCAATTTGATACCTCAGTTTCCCCTTAAACTACCATGAAACGATCAGTGTAGATAGCTAAGTTGTTTAGCAAGAAAAACCGCTCAGATTTCCATTATTTTTCATTACAATAATAAAGTTTTGTTTTCTGTTTAAATGCTACTTTCTGCTAATAATATAATTCAAAATGTTAATAAATGTAAATAATGATTTGAAGAATATAATATTTTTTGGAATGGAATACGATAACGACATAAATACTCAGGAACTTATATGCTTTGCTTTGCTTTGTCAGACTCTGGAATGGATCTCGATTTGTACAATGCAGAATTATGGGTATGTGCACCATCATGCACCTCATTTTCTATCGATTTAGTTAACGTTAATGTGGGTTTGTTACAAATGAAATGTCCGTCGAATGATGTTATAGTGTTTCACTTCTGGCATTCAAATCGAATAGCTAATTTTATTGCTTTTTATTTAGAGCTGCTATTTAAATTAACATAAACAATTGAATTAAAATTTAGAAACAAAATCATCACGAACAACTTGTTGTTATTCAACGTAAAAGAAATATAAATAACAGTATTAACAAAATGTTAAATTTAATTTTACAAAATAATTAAACATGTCCAAAGAGATAAAATACTCTAAATTATAAATATACTTGAAAATTGCATAGAGTACTTAAACAAAAAATAATGATTACTCGTGCAATAACTAAGCCTCAACACTACTCCCCCACGAGGAACCAAGTTACATTACGAAGATTGAAACATACGTAGTGATTAGCACTGCAATGTTAATCATTGTCAAAAGTTAATTCATTGTCAGAAAAATTTAAACAAAATCCTTGAATCTGACAGGCAAACGCAATATTTCACCCTGTGCGAGAATGTTTTTGATTCACATCTGGATTCAGACCGGTCTGTGCAATTTGTTGTGGTAAGGTTCCGTCGACTGAGAATTCCCCTGAACTAAAATATAAGCTGGTTTCATGCAATCGAGGGATGCAGGGCTTTTAAGCTAATAGTTAAATATTTAACTTTGCTATCAATTGCAAGGAATAGTTCTTCGTAAGGAGGTTCCAAAGGTTTTTTTTGCCCGATCTATTCACTGAAACCATGAGAACAGTTTTTAAAGTCTTTGTATAAGAATAACTGTTGAGATTTATTTTTACGAATCTGCCTTCGTCCGACAACTTCCATTTGTTTCTGAAAGTTATTAACAATAGTCTCAGTCTCCGATTCTGTTTGGATTCTTGGTTCGCTGTCAAATTTTATAGTCTGGCACTGTGGTCATAAACTACCTGCCCAACAGAACGATTTGTATCTTCTTGAATAGCAGTATCCAAACCTCAAAATACTGTTGGTAATGTGACAGTCCAAAAACGTTGTTGTGAGCTTTTAATGCTGTTTTTAATGTTCTGTGGATTCCGTCAACTTTGCTATTACGCGAGGACTGGTAAACAGTAATACGAGGGCAAATCAGGAAGCCTTTGCCCCTATTTTTTAGCGAAATTACGGCTGCAAATGTGAAAACAGTATTTTCCTTCCCAGCGGTGGGCCTTCTTAGACCGGCTCGGCCTTATCTGCCGCTAGCTCCTCAGCACAGCGCTTCTGTCAATTGCTGAAGATGACGGTTGTGCTCCACACGTGCACGGCCTTTTTCTCTGGAGCAAGGGACGAATGCCCATCGAATATACATCACTTTGAGAAGTGTAAGGAGGTAGTGTTGTGAGTTTGCAAAAGGCCGTGAAGACTTCCATGACAATGAGCGTTCGGGGAGGCTGAGTTCTACACTGACTGACAAAATTTCCCACGTGGATGCAATGCGGCGTGTGCACCTCAAGGACATTTCCCGGGAGCTTGGTATTTCGTATGGGAGTATTTACGACTAAGTTCAGGAGTCAAGACGCAAGAGAAACACGCCGACGGGGGAAAATAAGACAGGCAAATAGACAACCATGTATTCGGCGTAGATTTTGTAAAATCGTTATAAAGTTCATGAGTCTTTAGGGTAGGGGAGGGTTTCATGTCGGTGAGTGCCTAATCAGTTAGATGACATGATGAAAGGCAAGCTATTGATTGCTTCAGTAAATCATCTGCAACGGTATGCCAAAGAGGGGGAAAGTTTCCTGGATCGTATTATTACTGACAATGAAACGCGGATACTGCACTTCATGCCGGAATCGAAGCAGCAGAGTATAGTGTGGAAACATCCAGCTTCGTCTGTGACAAAAGAATTCCGTTCAGTGCCATATGTAGGTAAGGGGATGTTAACGATCTTCTTGGATCGCCGTAGGTGGCTCCTATTAGATTTCATGTGACAAAGTGCATCATTGCCGACAGTTATTGTTCCACACTGTCTCGTCTTTGCCATCAGGCGAAAGTGCTAAGGAATTCTCGATGTGGACAAAGTGGTTATCCTCCACGACAGTAAAAGGCCACATGTGGCGATCAGAATCGCCGACAAGCTCTGGTCATTTCACTAGAAGAGTCACCACCACCCACCATACAGTCCAGACCTTGACCCTAGTGATTTCTCCGTTTTTGTTCCACTAAAAATGTCCTGGCAGGACAGCGATTCATATGCAACGATGAAGCCAAGATAGTAGTCCGATGGTGGTTAGTTAGCTAAACGAATTCTTTCATAACGGCATTTTATATTTAGCGTTGCAATGGGACAAATGTCTGAACCGGTGTGGAGATATGTTGAAAAATAGTGTAAAGTAAACAGAATAGTCCTTATATTTGTGATTACCTGTATGTACCTTATTTTTGCTGATAAAAAATAGAGGCAAGAACTTTGTGATTCGCCCCCGTATGTGGCAAAGTGATACCACAGATTTTGCACAAAGCTTGTAATGCACACGCACATTTGGATAATATTCGGATAATATTCTTAATATAGTTCTCGCTATCAGTTTTTACTAAAACCATTAGGTGGAATAATGCGCGTTTATTGTTTAAAACAGTGTAAAACCTTTAAAGTAGAATTTATGTGGGCCCGCTATCAGTTTTTCGTGAAGACTGCGAAAACCCTGTAGAAATTGGCCAAAGCGAAGGGTAAATTTCCAAAAGCTCATTTCCGAAAAAAGACATAGCCGACAGCAAAGTAAGCATCGATTTTTACTAAAACGATTATATTACGTCTTTTTAATTGTATAATTTTATTCGAGATTGGCAAAATTTTGCTCTTTCCTCCTTGAACCACATAAGAGAAAATCAGTGTCTACCTGAGATTTTTTAAAAACTACCCCCATCTCCGTAAATGAAGCTTCTTCACTCTGCGTAAAGCCCTGATAACGCTGTGCACTTCAGCTAATTACTCTATACACTGCTCGACATTGAAAATGCAACACCAAGAAGGAGTGGTCAGAAAGGGATGAAATTTGGAAAAAGATAGAGGCAGCAAGCAGCAATAAGTGATCTTTATTTCAAAATGATAGTCCGAATACAGAGCGAGAACGGCGTCGGCTCAGTAGGATGTAGGACCACCGCGGACAGCCATGCACGAAGAAACATGTTTAGGCATAGAGTCAATAAGAGTGCGGATGGTGTCCTGAGGGATGTGCTCTCCATTCCCTTTCAACCATTTGCCACAGTTCGTTTTCTGAACGAGGCAGTGGCAGAGTTTGCAAACGGCGTCCAATCACATCCCACACACGTTAGATTGGTGACAGGTCAGGAGAGTAGGGCGGCCAGGGAAGCATCTGCATAACTTATAGAGCATTTTGTCAGACGCGAGCACTGTACGGTCGGTGCTGAAAAATTGCATTAGGCAGCCCCTTAAGGTAGGCGAATTCCACCGGCCGCAGTACATTATCCAAGCATCGTTAGGCCGTCATAGTACCCTGAATACGAACTAGAGGTGACCTAGAATCGTAGGCAATAGCTCGCCAAACCATTATGCCACGTTGTCGCGCGGTGTGGCGTTCCACAGTTACTGCCACATTAAATCTGTCTCCACTTCGACGCCACACACGTATGCGGCGACTGTCACTGGATAAACAGAGGCGTGACTCATCTGAGAACACGACGTTTCGCCATTCTGTCATCCACATCGCTCCAGTCCGGAACCATTCTAAACGTTGGCGTCTCTGCTGTGGGGTCAATGGCAGTCTTCTTAACGGACGCCGTGAGTGCAGGCCACGTTCAACCAATCGACGCGAAATGGTTCTCGTCGACACGGAAACATTCAGGGTATCTTGCACATGCTACAGAATCGCGGTACAAGTGACTTGCGGGAACTCCACAGCTTGTCGGCGGAGTGTCGATCCACGCGTGCTCATGTCACTCTGGCTGCACCTGCACCCTTCCTTCTTCCCACATTACCTTGTTCCAACCATGTTCGCCATAGCTGATGCACCGTGCTCGCATCCATGTGGATATCAGCTGCGATTTGATGTAAGGACCAACCCGCCCTTCTCAGTCCGATCACCATACCCCTCGTAAAATCGTCTATCTGCTGGAAGTGCCTTCGTTGACGGCGGCCTGACATTCTCTCCTATTACACGTATCTTCCGGGACAAAAACCAGCTTTCTTCGATAATTCGTCTGGCAGAAATAACGACACGAATATTGCCCATTCTACACATTCGTTCCCTTAGATCTTACTTCACGTGCGTCGGAGAGCTGCGCATTTCACATCATTCGCATAACTCAGTGACATGCGTCTATTCTAAAATTTGCATAAATTTCTGACCACTCCTTTTTGGTGTTGCATTTTCCATGTCGAGTAGTGTATGTATGACCACGAAAAAGATGTCATTTTCTTAGTTTTAAAAATTCAAACAACATTCTATAACAAAAAAATCGACACACCAAAAAGGAATCATCCGATTGCTTTGAAATTTCGTATGCATAAATTTTCCGACCAAATAGGCAAATGTCTAAAATTTGGTGTCCAATGAATGAATAGTGTGATCTCCAGCGCATGGGAACTGCGCATCCAACAGATGTATATAAGGAGCTGTTCTTAAACAGGTGTTAAAAATTTCTGTTGCATTGCGATTTTGGATACTTTTCAACGACTGAAAAAATACTTCGCCGCAAATTTCGAGCTCATTACGAGCAACTGCCAGAGTTTGAAAGAGGTCGTATCATTGAATTGAAAGATGCAGGTTGGGCAAACCGGAGAATCGCTCGTCATATGACTCGAAGCGATGAGGCGATTACAAGATGCTGGCAAGAACAGATGGACAATAGCAGACTTCAGTGACATGATGGTAGCAGTCGACCTTGGGCCACAACAGATCGGAAGGACAGAGTGATTGTCAGATAAGCTGTCACAGCGTCTGATCCATCGCTATCAACCATCAGTCGTGCGACCTGCACACGAGTGACCACCATGACCATTCACAGACGGTTGATAGAGCTAAATCTACGCTCCTATCGACCGTTACGCTCCCTGTCACTCACGCCTGAACACTGTCGAGCCAGATTACAGTGGTACTTGGCTCCATCAGGTTGGAATAATGCTGACTGGGGACGTGTATTCTTTAGCGACGAATCCCGGTTCAAGTGTGCGCTGGCGATCATCGAAGATGTGTCTGGAGAAGCCCAGAACAGCGTGCCCATCCTGCTTTCCCTATGGCACGCCACACAGGCTTTCACCCAGAAGTTATGGCCTGGAGTGCCCTTTCGCTTGATAGCAGGACTCCTTTGGTCGTCATTAGAGGCACACTTACAACACAGCGGTACGTAGACGACATACCGAGACCTGTTTTGCTATCGTTACTTTTGCATTACCCTGGCCTTAATTTTCAGCAAGATAATACGGCACGTGTTCCTATGAATTATCTTACAGCTTGTCAAATGCTTCCTTGGCCAGCCGGATCACCAGATCTTTCTCCGCCGAGCATATCTGGGATATGATGGGAAAGCGGCTGCATCTCCCAGGGAATATTAATGACCTAGCGCTACAATGTGAGCAAATTTGGCAAGAAATACCGCAGGAGACTATCCGGGAGTTTTATCAGTCTGTGCCACGCCGTGTGGTAGCTTGCATCCAGGCTAGAGGTGGGTCAACACTTTATTGAGCTTGTTACTTTGTAAATATGTAACTCTGAAATAAATCATTCAATTGTTCTTAAATTTTAATCATTTTCTATTGCGTACATAATTTTCTTATCCATCAATTTTTGTCTCCACCGAACAACTCCTTCTTGGTGCGTCGATTTTTTTTTGTTACACAGTGTAATACCAATTTTAACGATAATGGCATAAAATACGGAAATGCATGTATCTATATTCCAAAATTATTGCATGAAAGGAATCTAATAGTCTCTTGTGGCTTAAGGTAACATGGCTAAGCAAATTATTAAATATTGTTTTTAATAATTTGTATCGCTAAAATTTTATTTATTATTGTCATGGCTCCAGTAATTATTAAAGAGAGTAAACGTCCCACAGTACATGAATAAAATGACCAGACTCCCCAATTTTCACAGAGTAATTCTAGATCTTAGTGCAGTATCACACTTTATAACATGTCTTGGGAAATAGTCGAGATTCTGTAAATTATTCTCAAATTTATAAATGGTCAGTGTGAGTTTTGTTAATGCCTCTTCATAAGAGCATGGAAATAACTTTTGGCAACAGAAATATGTTCGAAAATTAAATATTCATGTGTTTTTATACGATTTGAGAGCCTGATGGTGCTTTCTAAAAGAGTAACCTGTAAAGGGGTTTAAGAATTGTTATTCAAACTGCGTTTCGTACTTGCAAAGTATCAAAGCAAATAAATTGCTTAAAGGATTTTATGAAGATTTCTTCAAAACGTGTTTTTGAATGAAAAAATTTGGACGAAAGCTTAACTCTTGCAAAAATATTTTAATGACGATCTATCTTGTAACAAAATTATTGCATGAAACATTTTATTTAGAAAGATGCGTAATAAATGGAAACTGAAACAATTGTCTAATCATAAAACAAACTTAGAGAAATGACCCAGGATTTTTCTTATTTTCAGAACTATTATATTTGTTTATAAAATGAAATTTTTCATAATGACCACTGCTGGAAGTAGTCGGTAATTCTGAGGGTATAAATAAATATCATTACTAATTATATCATATTCTAAAAACATTAGTAAACAAACATACCTCTGTAACCACATTCTCTCAGTACCAACTACCTCCACAGAAAAATAACATCGTTTGGAATTGTGTTTGATCATTGTTAAGTTTCGTTGTAAAAATGACAATTAATAAACGAATTATATTAAAATTTAAACAATAATGTTATTCTTAAAATAAACATTGGGGTGGGCCTTTTCTCAGATTGTCTTCGGTGAAATATGGTCTTTTGATTCAAATGTAAAGTAATATCAGGAAGTTTTCTGTTTATTTATCTTAAATAATCTTTGGATATTTATAATGGATATATAATAATATGGAGATAAATAACTTTTGGACTTTTATCAGGATTTAAAAAATTTAACCTACTTTTCTGAACTTTGGCTTCATGAGTAAAGCCATAGTTGGGCAAAATTGCAAAATAGTTGTATAATCTTATTAAAATTACAGTGTTATTGCAATTATACAACGTAATTGTAATTAGATTATATAATTGTAATCATAATTGCAATTACATTTTAATTATAGGGAAGTAATTGCTATTGATAATTTCAGTTACATAGCCTTGAGAGGCGTTCGCCTAAAACATCGGGATGAAAAAATCGCGGAGAAAACAGCGCAGGGCGGAAAGACCGTCATATAAAACATCGTAGGAGAAGACATTGGAGTCCTAAAACACCATGGTATAACACTTTGTCATAAAAAATAAAGAGGTTAAAAAAATATTGCAGTTTTAAAACATCGTAATAAAACATACCGGGCTAAATATTAAAGTAACTATAAATAATAGCCTGACGCTAACATTGCAGACAATGTGTTTGAGATTTTAAAAGTTGCAAATGTGTATTTGGTTCATTTGACAATTACAGTAAAAATCAGCATATCTGGTATGGTTCGCCATTTTAGACAACAACTTTTTAAATAATACAAAGGGATGGTCGCTTGTAAGCCAAATATTAGTATTTTCTGTCTGAAATCATCCTGCTTTCGTTGCGCATATAACTTCGGAATTTGTAACAACAATGTAAATAATGAAATAATTCTTTACTGAATAGTACTAATATATTCAATAAATAAGTAAAAGAAATATGATTAAAGCGGAATGTATTTACAGGAATTAATTTCAGCCGTTTCAAATAGAAATAAATTCCCTTGAAAGATTAATTGAATTGAAATTTCCCTAACATTTCTTTTAGGAAAATTTCAGTTAGTCTTTCAAGGGAAAGCAAACAAAGATTATATGCCCATGAAATGGCATATCTTCATGAAGCATTTGTTAAGGAAAAATGGTCCACACGAAATAAATCATGGAAGCTTAATTTTTCTTTTCCGTTTCAAAAGGGTCAGTTACATGCTTAAACTAAAAGTGTTTTGTAATCTTATTCTGCTCAATCTCTGCCTGTCCCTAGCTGGTAGAAATATGACTAATATCCATAATCATCCCACTAAACTGTTGGGTGTACTACGACTTCTAAAAACAGTGTTGATTACGAATTAACAATACATATTTCCAATAAATAGTTTGTAAGGTTCCACTGTCTACCTGATGCGTAGAATCTGGAGAAATAGTGATTTCACAGAAGAAGGGTTAAAAAGTACCCTTTATTAAACCCTTTAAATTATTTACAATGCTTCAACTTGACACTAACATACTACGCCTCCGCTTGGGCGGTAACTGAAACAGTAGAATCAAACTCAAAATTGGAGATATTCAGAGGTAGTAGAATTAAACTACAGGGCTCATACAGTCCTGTATCCTACAGCGCGTAGATGAGACTAGTGGCAGAAAGGTAATAGCTATTAAGCAACGTCTAACGAGCAATAACTGCTAAGCGGAAGTTTGCGTATAAGCAAGCACAGAGATTTCCCAGATTCTCTCTAACTTTGCCTACTGGAACGTCGATATTTAAACTTTTTCTCCCACTGGTAGCATTTGCATTTCTTACGCGCTACCAAATTTAAATACTCTGGAACTGACAATTAGGGGAATGAAGGCTTATAGGAAAGTAACTTAAAATTAAATTTAACCGGTTATTTAAAATAAATATAAATCCCTTCATTTGTCCATGCCAGAACTAAACAGATTTGGATAGAGGTCCTTAAAGACCTGCCACAAACTGATAAATTCTACAACTAACAAGATCTGAGCCCCGTTTACATTCAACTACAAAAATTTTAAATTATAACAGAAGGACATTTTTCATCATAGTTCTTTCATCATAGTTTTTTCATCATTATGGACATCCTTCCTCATCTTTCAGATGTCATTCAATCATCTCCTTCAAGTCATCTGGAAGAAATACTTATGAATACATGTTTCTAAATAACACTTTAAATTCACAAAACGATCTTTTAATAAGTTTCTAACCTTTTTGCATTTAGCGTAGATTTCTCAGCTTTTCCGTACATTACGGTGTTTCATGCATTCACAATTATTCAATTTACATTCATGCTTAAATTTTAAACTTTAATCCCCTTTTGGCTCTCCATAATGTGTCGTGTGAAAACGCAAGTGTACTATGTTATAGTGGATAAATTGTCCACCTAGCGCACATCGAATTGTTAACACATAACAGCCTTCTTAGACACACCCTAAATTCATTTCTAAGTTCTCCATGAGCTAATAAACATGAACTAGAATGAAAATTATCTAGAGTGTCGGTGGAGAGCCCTACAAAACACATGCATACTAAATATTTTCTACATTCATCTTAAACGCATGCAAGGTTTCGCTCAAAATTGCATGATTTCATGTAATTAAAATTTCTTTTGAGCGAACTTAGTTGACTGCATTAAACTTTAAATGCATTAACTTTTACATTTAGAATTTTTAGCACTAAATTCATGTTATGTATGTTCTTTTGAGCTGTAAACCTTCACTAAAAGTATCATTTACTTTAACACAACAGATATTTCAACATTTTACAAATACTTTTAAGACAATAGAGAATAAAATGAAAATTTTACTTGAATGAATCCTTTTCTTCGCCAAAAGTGCAAACCTAAAATAAATTTTCATTAACAAGTACTAATACGAAGCTGCTTGTATCAGGCCAGATCTTTTGACGTGTTAACATAAACAGTCTTTCGACAAACAAAATCGAACTACTAGTTCTTTACATTAACATAACATTTCTATAATACACTGTACTTTGTGCTTTCGCCAAATAAAGCTGAAATAACTTTAGTCCTCAATCGAGGCAATAGCTTTTATCATGTAACTTCATACTTGAAACATTTTCATGCAACTTTACATAACAGAAAAGATTTATAGAAAAATTCACTTATCTCTGTTTTTTGAAGCTTGGTATTCGGCCATTCACCTATTGCAGAATTGTGTCCATCTGGTTCATGAATGAGACGTTCCGTCTCTGCTTCCTGTCCGCTGGTGGGAATTGGCTTTTCCTTTTTTGATACCAGATGAGTGGTCTTTTAGGATGCAGTGGCGGCATGTCTTGTCTTTTCTTTTTACTGTCCGTCAAACTAGTTCTTTGCACATCGGTATTCGAAGACGCTTGCCTGTAAACTCTAGGTTGTTTCGATCTTTGCTCTGTGCCTTCAACTTGGGCAGGCCTCTTCTTCCTTTTATTGACAGGTGGTCTTGTTTGCAGTAACCTTTCTGTGCGCCACCTCCTTGATGTATCCTGGGGCTGTCTACTGCGAGACTGTGTCATGACACGGCGATGCTTGTTCCTAGCCGAGACGTTTCTTTCACCCTTGAATTTTTTCTTCGCTGAATCTTCCCCAAGATGAGGGTATCTTTTCTCCGGAATCTTCTGCTGGTTTGAGAACTACTTTCTTTAGTTGTTTGCTTTTTCGCAGGTGGTGTATGTTGTGGTGGGGTCAGAATTGCCCCTGGGGAAGCCGCCTCTTCTGATTCGAAAGCCTGGAAGAAATCATGTAAGACATCGAAATCTTTACTTTCATAATATTTCTTCAATTGATCCAGACTAGCCTTTATTCTTTCTCTCGATTCTGTTTTTAAGTAGATCACAGCTCCAACGATCTGCTGTACTACACAAGGTAGTTCAAATTTGTGAGCGAATTTCGATACGACGTTTTTAGTTGCACTAGACAAAGCGAATTTTCTTTTCAACACCTTATCCTCCACTTTAAAATCTGACTCACGGCGTTTTTTGTCATATTAGAGTTTCTGCCGCTCTGTTGCTACATTTGAATTTTTCAAAGCTTCATCGATCAGCTTCTGAATATTTGCCTGTTTAAATTCTGGTTCTAGTTTTTGAACAAAAAACATTTTGTCTAAAGGTGTCAACATCTTCCTACCCAGAAATAATTCAGCGGGCATTTTACCCGTTGTATCATGCTTGGTAGTTCTTAAAGCATAGGCTAGTTCCTTAACGCAGCCATCCCAGCGTTTATGATAATTTTAAACTTAACTTCTAATTATTTTAACAATGTTTTTATTAACTCTTTCCGCGATGTTTGCTTGTGGTCTGTACGGGACCATTTTCATATGCCGTCTGTCAAGCCCTTTACACAGGTTCTCAAAAATTTGACTGACGAATTGCCTACCGTTATCGCTTATTACTTTTAACGGTGCACCGTATTTAAAAATATACTTATGTAAGAACGCGTCTGCAACTATTTTAGCCGACGCTGGCTTTAAAGGAATTATTTCTACCCACTTAGAAAAATGGTCTGTAATCACCCAAAAGATATCGGTTTTCATTTAACTTGCTTTGGGGAAAAGGGCGAAGAAGTCTATTGCAAGGATCTCGTTAGGAAAAGTCGCGCGAATACTATTTAGATACCCGGCCGGGCTATAATTAACGTCGTTAATTAACTGACATAAGTTACAGGACCTGACATACGCTGTTACTATCTTCTGTAGTTGCGGAAAATACACCACCCCGCGTACTCTACACACCATTTTCCTCTCCCCTAAATGACAGGCTGCGGGGCTGTCATGAAGTTCCTGCAAAATACTCAACCGTAGTGTAAAGGTGATGACTGGTTTCACTTCGTGGTCAATATTAAAATTGGTTTATATTTCTGTCAAGTATAAGGAAAACCACAAAGATATCCAAACACCCAGATTGTTCGCCAGAATTTAAATCTGATTCAAACTATCTGTATTCGAAAAAAAAGAGAGAGAGAGAGAAAGTAAAAGGGGGTTTACCTACTCGGTTACTGCTTAGCCAAAAGTTAAATTGCTTTTGTATTTATGTAGTAACTTTAAATGCCATTATATTATAATTTCAAATATACCTGCATTAAATGTGGGTTAAACTATAAATCAAGAACAGTGAATTTTTAGCTTTGTTCAGTGAACGAGAGGTAGTTTAAATTTTAAAGAAAAATTAAAGATGAAATGCTGTACCAAAATGGAAACATTCTGAGAAACTCCTGGGAGCAAAATTGGGAGTTTAAGTTCTTATATTTCACGAACAACAACACCTACCGAGGGCTGTTCAGCTCCTCCGTCAATATTCGAGTCATAATTTAGTCTACAAACTTTGTTTTCTGAAAACGATAATTTATATCATAAGTAAAAATGATGCCCATCTCTCAAGGTGTAATAAAACGGTAGTAATTTAATTGAGAATTGCATCGCATAAATTTAAATGTAATTACATTTTAATTCTAGTTAATCCACATACAGTATAATTATACCTGTTGTTATAATTGTATTGTAGTTGTAGTACAAGCGTAATTATAATTCTTGAAATTACAATTATATTGTAAATAAATTAATTACAATTATAATTGTAATGTAAATGAATTCATTACAATAACAATTACGTTGTAATTCTAAGCCTTATAATACAACTACATTATTAGTGAATTAATTATAATTGAAATTAAAACGTAATTATATGACGCAATTACAATGTAATTAAAGATTTATGATTAAATTTATATTGTAACTGAAGAATTTAAAATTAAATTTATTGTAATTTGAACTAAATCGCAATTACATTGTAATTACAAGTGTAACGATTTCATTTACAATGTTGTAATTGCAGTTATACCGTAATTATTTACATTGTAATTAAATTATTTATACTTTCAGTTATATTGTAATTCAATAAGTAATCAATTACATTGTAATAGAACTACACCTAACTTCATTAAAAGTATATTAAGAACATTATAAATAAACTGAGAAACACATATACACATCAAGTTCAGATTTATTCATTAGTTGGAATTTAACGACATTAATAAGGATTAAACTGAAACTGTATTTCCTAAATGTATGCAATACTTATATACATTTTATTTTTATTTAATTTAAACGAGTTTAAGCTATGGAATTCTTGTCTAGATGTATCCAGAAGACTTATACCCTTGGTATTCACGGACCGTCACCCCCTTATACCACAAGGACTATTATACGAGGAAAGCTATGTTGTCTATCAATGCAACAAGAGCCAGAGTCAGAAGTCTGCTCAACTATCCCTCATACCGTTTGCCTGCTCTGAGATTATCGCCGGAGACTCGGTACAACCTCTACAAAAAGAGACACAGGAATTTATCTCTAGACTGAAATTCCAGAAGAAAAGCATATTCAAGATTTTTCGATTATGACATAGATGTGTTCAAACCGGATCTCTCGCACAAAACTTAAGTTCTCTCAAACGTAATGAGTGGATTTCAGGAAACGGAAAATCAATTGTTTTAAAGTTCTTTAATTCAAATTCTTTAATTCTCAATTCAAAATTTCAAGAAAAAATAAAAGTATCGTAAGACTAGTACTCCAAGTCAGCCAAAAAATGAGTTAAGTTTATTTAACTTGAGAACAATGCTAATGCCTTTAAAAAATAATCTATAGTAACTTTTATAATTCATATAAAGGAAACATTTCTCATTTTTTTTACCTGAACTGATGTCCAAATGCTTGATCTAAGTCATGAAAGGTATGGTCTAAGTCATAGAAACACATACCATACTACATTCTTCGTTAAAGACTCTTCCTTAACTCACATTTAATACGAAATGTTTTCGAAAATGACATTTCAAACAAGTATGATATTTCAGGTAGAACTAGAGCTAGAATTTCTTCAGAAATCAGTTTTAGTGATCAGTTCATCTAGTGAAATTCAATATAATTTTGAGAAGGCATGTTTACTTTAAATGCTGTAGATAACTTCATTTACTGTTTTTAGCGTTGCATTTGTGAGTTTAATATATCAATCATTTCCATTGTTGAAGAAATTTAATACCCAAATTTTGAAATCTGATAAATCAGTAACATAGTACAAATAAAAAGTTGCTAATTTTAAACGCTTCCATTTGGTACGGGATTGTGACATATAATATATCATTTAGGAGTAGTTTATCAATAATAATTTTCTGAAGATTACAGAAAGGGCTTCAAAATCAAATATTCTAGGTAAATTGCTTTATATATACACCACGGATATAGCTTCTGTCAGATGCCTGAATTTAAGAAATTGGGCCATCATCCTTATAACTTTAATATGCATAATAACTATAATTACTGATAACATTAATATATATAAGTAATTCATTTATACTTTTTTGTAGTTTTATGATAATCCGTCAATGAAAACAGATATTGATGTCCATGATGTACTTTATGTCCTTAAGGAGATTAATTTTACAGTTCAGAATCTTTACACAAAATGGTTGATTTCATTATGGAATGTAAATTCACTTCTGGAGAAAGAAAGACTAAGTAAACTTTGGTTTAAAAAAGAATGGAAACAACTGGTTTTCGTAATCAGTGCTACTTTTCAACACCATTTTGACTCAATCAGGTTTCGGTTAAGCGAAGTTTGGTTAATCGAAATTTTTAATGTACTTTAAGCCCAAACGTTCACTTATTTCATGGATATGTATAGTCATATGTTAAAAAAACCTTATGGTATAAGAAGGAGGAAATGAAATATAAATGTTATCTATACATGGACTTCTAAATTTCTAAAAATTATTATTTGCAGAGTTGATTAAGAGAGTAGGTTGATTAAGTTTAGCCATTGCTAGAAGTTTTAAAATCATATGACTGATTTTTAGTTTAGATTGAACATACGACTGATCACGGGGAAGAAGGATAGATATTGAAGCAAGAAAAATTTTGATCACTTCAGCGTTAACTGTTATCTGCCAGTCACTGATAATATCGATGTTTATCGATATTCTCTATTCTTGATGTTTTGTCAGTCACATCTTCACGGGAATAGGATCAAGGTCCACCAAACAGGACCAATAGTTTTAATACAAGAACCACTTGAAGATGAAAAATATTTGAAATAAACAAAACTCCCTTAAAATGTAACACAGCTCTATTTTTGTTTTTCAGAGTTTTATGTTCATCCGCGTACAATTTTTATTTTTAAAACTAGAAGTTCAATCTGTTATTAAACAAGCCTCATGTATTCATATCTTTCGAAATTTTACCTTAAGGTTTGCAAAAATTTTCAGTTTACTAATATTATTTTTTCTTCTCAGGAAAGAAAATTAAGGAAGGAATACAAAAGGAAAAAAGCTGCTTTTAGTCTTAATTGTGATTAACGTATTTCTCGCAAAGTAAAGTTTTCTCTGTTATTGAAAATTTAGATATTTATAATAAATTCGCCAAAACTGACATTAAAACTTTTACTATTTTTGTATTTTCAGCTCATATCATTATAGTTACTGCATTTTACAATAGTTACTAGTAAATCTAGTAACATGCTTTTCAGTCATTAGAGTTATCTCATCACTATAAAACATACCTGACTGGAGCATTCTTTCATTAAAGGAATAACTTCAAAGTGTGTTATTCCAAAGTTGAGTAATGTCATTTATTCACGAAAGTATTTAAGCTTTAAAATTTATGTCAATTTTGAATTCTTTGAAATTTTACTAGAGTAATGTTAGCTTCAAACTATACACGAAAGCATTACAGAAGTTACAAAACTGCTTTGTGTCTTATAATTTAATGCAATTGGTTTCCTGAATTGGTAGAGAAGATTAGGTATTTTACTTCGGAGCAGCAGAGTAATGCAAATATGACCAAACTAAGAAGCCGTCTGAATATTTTCGAAAGAGGAGATCTTCGTTTATTTCTTAGGAAAACTGAATCAACCATCAAGTAGTAGCCTGAAGTCTCGCAGCATCAGCCTAGCTCCCATTAATTATTAATAAACATTTTTACATTTAATTTTCATTTTCTTTAATTAAGCAGTTTTTTGCTATTTTTAATAAAATTTATGTGTGTTATAAATGTATACAAACTATAAATAAATGGATAAATTTGAATACATATTTTATTAAACTCTGAGTTAAAAAAATTACTTTGCAATTGCCCTAATTCAAGTTACCGCGAAGCAGGTGGCCAAGAAGGAAGTTTTATTACAGGAAAAGTAGGCAGAGGTCTAGAAAGGTTGAGTAACCTTGATATACAGGATGCTTATTTTAATCACCAATGTAAACCTAATTTGTATTATTGAAATTTAGCATCTTTAGAAAGACAGTTTCTGTAATAAAATAGGATATAATGATCTATTTCATGGAATAAATGCATAATAAATTTATTAAATTATTCGTTAATTTACGATTTACTATCTAATGTAAAAAAATTCGCCAGAATTAACAAAATGCTCTATTCCTACATTTAACATCTGGATATTTTCGGTAATTTTATTATTTTCATTAATTTTTATTTTTGCCACTCAAATACAGTTAAACTTTATAATGCTATCGCTTTCCAATATGAAATGTAAGCCGATACTGCCTTCATTGATATTTAATGAGAAATATTCTGCTAATTCTTTAAATTCTGCTAATTCATTTTAAAAGTAGATTAGTTTGGGAGTCAGGTAAAGGGACAAATTTTTAAATCTTCCAAGCTGGCTGATTCATTTTAAAAGTACGATTCATTTTAAAATTATTCTACTTTTAAAATGAATCAGCCAGCTTGGAAAATTTAAAAATTTGTCCCTTTATCTGACTCCCAAACTAATCAGTTTTTTTAAAGATTACTGTTGAACAGAATACTCCAATTTAGTTGCATTCTTTCATATAATTAACTATTTCGAAATGAATCAGATAAATGGAGTTGCAGCTATTGTCTCATGTGAACAGGTCTTGTTCATAAGAAACAGAATACTTGAAGACCAAATCATAGAGTCGTTTGATGATTTTAAACTATAGTAGAAAATATTCAAATGCAAGCCACATAATGTATATTCTTAAATACCGGAAGTAAATGTTTAAACTTTTTCTTCTTTAAGAAAACAGTGTTGGATGAATACTTGCATAATTAATGGCAAATAGTACAGTGGAAAGTTTAGTCAACAATACTGATAAATCATTCCTCCCTTCCTACCCAAAAATTAGATATAAGTGCGTAATCGAGAGAGAGAAATCGAAGACTGGAGTCGTATACAGAACGTCAAACTTTACCTTACTATATTTCTTAAATATGTGTTAACACAGGACCCAGAATTATGCCATTGGTAATCACAGGTAACTAATGCCAAGCAGAAACTGCTGTGGGCTATGGGTACGTTATTCAATAACTTCGCCGAATGAACAGGAAAAAACTTACAATTTGTTGCAAAAATAAATTGCCTGCAACAAAATAAAGAGCTATAAATAGAATAAATAGACAAGAAAAATTCTTCTTAACACACGATAAATATCGTAGATTATCGATATCAATCACAAAGTAAACTCTAAAATGAAATTGACGATCCATTTAGCTGACTCTTTGAAATTTGTAGTAACTGAGAATCGTACTGAACTAGATATCAAAATCCCATTTATATAGAGTTGCCGGAATCATTGAGGGAAATTGCTGTTGTATGCGTTTCCCAGAAACTAAAAAAAAAAATCTTTTAGTTGTAAAAAAATTGCCAAATATCTTCAATTTGGCTACAAAAATATCTGTTAATGCCAGTCAGGATAGTCAGGAGAATTCTTAATTTATTATTTTCACAATTTAAATCTTATTCACTCATAATCATAAAATCTATAATTGTATACAAAAAACAAATACCTTCAGTTAAAACAGGTGGCTACATATTCAATTGCATAAAAGTAGATTCTCAATTAATGCATAAAACGCAACAATTAAACAAATAAATAGATAAAAACAACGCTTTGCGTAACGAAATTAGACTACAAGAAAATCAAATGAACTCAGAATACTTACAGAAGTTTACAATTGTAAACATTGTCATGAAACTTTATTTATCAGTCGCGGAAAGGACTAAATTTAAAAGAATGTGCGTTGTTTGACATAGCATAACGCAGTTTTTAAAACATATATTCATTTATTAATATTTTAATAAAAATTATTAATTATATATGTAATTGTTTCTACCAGCTTTTCTAACATATTTTTTCTGTGCCCATTAATCACGTAGAGTACGATTTCATTCAACATGAATTGTAATGAATTGTATTAACATTCATGAAGATAAACTAGATTCTGTGCCATTAGAATATCCAACTACATGCATTAGCGACAGAATTTTAAAATTGCTGTTAAAAAAGACAACACCTGCAGCTTTTAAGTTTATTTCTAATTACCAATTTACAGTTCTGTCAGGTCATCTTTGTAATAAAGATTTAAAGTTGGAATAAAGTCTTCTTCTTTTTGTCTGAGGCGATTCAGTTGAAAATCCTTGTCTGGAATACCATTCATTTCCAAATTCTGACCCATGTCTAGCTCTTGTCCATGGTATTTCCATGCATAACTTTTAGCATGACTATTGAATTTCAAGTACCTCTGCAAAATATCTTCGATAGTTTCTTCGCTGCACACCTGATTTAAAAGTAAATGACAGAAGTAATGAAAAAAAATAAATAAAAATAATAAAATACATGATTTTTAACATGCGGTACAAAGTATTACTTGTGCTAATTTATATAAGAAGGATTTAATTATAGCATTCGTAATTGCGTTTTATTTCTAATATGCTTAGATAAAACTTATTCTGTCCAATTACTTTTTATTATATGAAAGAATCATTTATTCTACTATTATCTAACCAAGCATATTCTGTTAAATTTTAAATTAAATGACCATATTCCAGTACTTTTGTACTATTTAAAGATAATTAAAACTTTTCAAAATCCAGAACATAATACATTTTAGAACGTGAGAAATTATGACAGAAAACATCAAATAAGTTCATATTAATTAGAATATATTTTATGCATATGTTTAAAGCTTCAGTATGCCTTCTTTTTTACAGGATGACAACAAAATTAAATTATGGGATCTGAATAAAACTGGAAATGTAAACTAGCTTATATTTTTTCAAGAATTTTGCCTTAGTATATAGTTGGTGTAGCAACTGGTATACTGCAGTTTTGCAATTAATGAAAATTTAATATTCAGTGATATCCGATGAAGGACGTATACATAGTTACACTTTAACTGGCGTATCTTTTTATGCAGGTAAAGGGAAGATTTGGATTTCTTTCTTCAAGGAGATATGTAATTGCCTTATTACATGCGCCTCTCATTTTTAGCATAAATTGACTTCCACCTCCTTAAGAAAAGAATAAATATTCTACTGCTGAAACATCTACAATCTCATTATTATCCAATCGCGTGGTGAAATACAGCCTCTGTCTTCGTGACGAGAAATTCTATATATAGTCATATTCTGATGGTTTATTATTCACAAGGGCTTGCAGCAGCTCTGCAGTTAAAACTCTGGATGTTTAGCATCATCAAACGTGCCACCTCTGCTTACGTAAACTCTAATCTTCGAGCTGTTAAGAATGAAATTTGAACACTACTGTAAGAATCACTGTTTCGAAGAAATATTATAACTCTAATTAAAACAAAATTAACCATTCATGGAAAACATACTGGAGCATGATAAACAGAACAAAGTATGAACACTATGCGACAGCCACAAATGCGTGTTAAATAGCGATAGGCTCAATTTTATTAATTATAATTACTTTGAATTAAATGCCTTTTTGAATTCTGAGATAAAATGCCATTCAAATGAAATAGTACGTAATGTAGGCTAGAACTTTCTTTTACCCATCACATCGTCACTTATAGTTCATCTTATCATATACACACAGTTTTTTGGGCCATATATGCCCTAAAATATCAGATTTTTGTAAAACATGATGAATGAATACGACAAGAATTCAAATTAATATATTGGTAATATTAGACATACTAAGCAGATTTAAAAGAAGTCATTACTTTTTTAGTTAAATTAGCTATTTAAATTTTGACTACATTGCGTCTATTAATATCAATTTGCTGCCCTGCAACTGAAAAACTAATTGCAAATAAGCACTGAGAAATCTAAGAAATGTTTTCCTATCAAATTTAATGAAACCTGGAGTATACTATTGAATAATGTTGACTTAGTAAAGATACTGTTGAAAATTAAAATTGCTACACCGTGAAGGAAAGTAGGGAGCAAAATCCTATTTACTTTACAAGTATATTCTAATGAGAAGATGATATAATTATAGTTTCAGGTAATTTTATGACACTAAACATGCAAAACTCAGTACTCTAACATCCACTTTGACAACAACAGCAGCTGTTATCCGGCTGGGAATGGAGCTAAACAGACTTCGGATGATAATTGCTGCTATAACAGTCCATGAAATTTCAGTTCTATTCCAAAGTTGCTCTGCCATAATAACTAGTTGTTGTTGTGGTGTAAATCTTTTTGCAAAGTCTGATCAGATATTTTCAGCCGGGACGAAATGTAGAGAATGTGCCCGCCAAGTTAGCAGTCAAACATCTCTTGTATTGAAGAAGTAAGAAAGGGTCAGCAATTACAGCCGAGACGAAACTGAGGCCTGAATAATCAGAAGGGTCGCCAAATTAGCTATGAAAATTTAGAAATTCACTTTAAGGAAAGAAATTTTACAGCATTATGTGTATTATTTTCTAAAATTAAAATTTATTTTTTGAACTAATGCATTGGAACTATTTTGCATTTGTCTATACTAACGTATTGGGCTACATAGTCTAAACTTTCCTAGAAAGCTTCATACTGTTCACATCAGTAATTCTGTACTATCTTCCTTTTAATTTCGACTATAGGTTTTATGCTCTTAGTTCGCCATAACAGTATTTCTAAAGTCCGATAATTGAATATGGAAAGCGACGCAAATACCTACACTTTTTGAGACTTATCACATAAAGCTACTTACATACTTGTAATAACATGAGAAGGCTGAATAAAGATGTATAAAAACAATATATTTTAAACAGTTTATTCCTCTCCCCCTTTTTTGCGTGTGTGTGTGTCTGTAAAACGTATCATTAAAAAAGACTCTTAGTTTGAAGTTTCTTCTTCTTGTATTCATATTTAATTTGCGCGAAACTATACAGCTGGTTTAGCTTGCAGCTATTTCAGGAGCAGTTACGTACGTTGCTGGATAGATTAACTGAATAGGTACATTAGCCAGTTTCATCCACTGAAAACACTGAAATGTAAACATATAAAGAAAGACTTCAGTTGTCTCTCTCTATTTTTAAGTTGATCTATTGTTTATAATAGAACCATAAAATGAATTGTTTTATATAAGTACCAAACAAATAAAAAATTATAATTTTAAAATTTTTATGAAAGCTTTTAAAACAACATTCGGTCTACTTCTAATATAATTAATCCTGAAATATTTATACAAAAGAACATGTTTTAAAAAGTTTAGTTTCACTCGTTTCATTCTAAAGTAACCGACGGAAAGAATATATTTAAAAAACATACGTTTCTTTATAAGAAATTTTAAAAAAACGTAGTTTCTGAAAACATTTAAACCTGAAGCAAGAGAAAACAACGAACGCTATAAAGCAGTTGATTTAAAGATGAGAAAAAACTGAAATGAAAGCATCAAAATAAATTAGATCTTAAATTAGTCTAGAAATTAATTGGCGCAAATAGAAATTAACAGGAACACCTATAATATTGTTATGTAGTGATTTTTGGTTAGTTTAGAATTATGGATTAATGTGTAGTTAATTGCAGTTATTTGTTAATTAGTTATTGAGTGAGTAAATTATATGCATTAATTTATGCTTATTCTAAATTTTTCTTCACGAGTTGTATTGCTTATGTTATTGAATCAATTATTCTTATGCGAGTTAAACAGAGTTCTCATTCTTACGTTACGCGTTCGACAGTATTAGCTTTCGGGAAAGGAGACAATGGAAAATCGGTTGCTTTCTGCGTAATATTTGAAATTTAAAAATACTTCCTTTTTATTCACATGGATGAAATTTATACCTCTTAAAGAGAAAAAATTTACCCTTCTTATGAACCTACTTTCATGACTGTACGTTGCCCCGTTGGAGAATTATGCCCATTTAATTGCTAAAATTGTTGAATTTCGTGTCTAAAAATTTATTCTGCTATAAGAGTCGTTTTTGAGCACTTTTTCGTCAAGGTCATGTACTGCGTCCGGTTGCGTGGTAGGGTTGTGGTAGGGTTGTCGCATTCTTTCCCTCACCCATCCTTGTTGGCGAAGGGGCTGGCGAGGGTGGAATTTTTTTTGGTGTGAAGAAGGAAAAACTAAGTTTTCGCAGCACTGTTTTGTGTTTGGCGAGATTTGCATACTAATTCACCAAATTTGGTGATTTTCGAAAATTCTGGATTCTGGACGATTGAAATCGTCATGCAAGGCCATGCTCAGCCCTTTTTGCCTTGGATTTGCAGCTGAAAGAAGACGCTTCATTTTTCTTCCTCTGGAAGAGCAAATGTTGACCCGGGGGCCGGTAGTGGACATGTTTACGTCCTAAAGATGTACATCTAAAACAATGAATTGAACCTCCGCACTTTACCATCCCCGTGTAGGAGTCTAGAATGGTGTTTTTTCTCATCGAATCAATTCATTAACACGATAGTGGATGCAACTTAGATCCGAGTACTGCCATCAACTCTCCAGAATGGGTCTAGTTCTGTGAACTACAAGATTCCACCTTCTTCACATCGGTCTATGGGTCCAGTTTTCATCTTTCTCGCTTCGAAACATCTATGCCGTATTTCATTTTTCTACATCCTTCAGGACTGCTAACATCATCTCTGTGCGGGTTGGAATCATGCCCAAAAGAGAGCATCTTGGTTTCTACTTCAAACGGCTGCTCGTCTGGAGATTGTTCCATCTGATAAACTAGCAAGGCTTAATTAAGTTTAAAATACTTCCCTTCAAGTGAGTTCAACCTTTTGATTGTTAATTTCACCTGAAATTTAGTACAGCTTGCAACCTAAATTCCGTGAACATGTTTCCTAAGAAATAAGGCTAATTAAAATTTTTTAAGAGATTTGATTAATTGAAGAAAAGTTTTCCAGTAATGAATTCTTAAAGTAAGGAGTAATTATATGTGTATTTAATTTCCAATTAAATTCTATTTAACTTTTAGTCAAAGGTTTTTCTGCTGGATCTTAAATCCAGGCTGTGTATTTAAGCAACTGCTGCACTATTACTCTATTTAGGACTTTTAACCTTAACTTGGAATGTAATTAAAATTTATATATAATGAATTAAGACAGGATATTAAATTTGTTAACTTATCTAAATTTTACCTTTTTACTTTAAGTTGTTACTATTTTTGGTTGAGAATTAACTTTAACTTTTGCAAATTAAGGAACAATTTAAAATTTAAATTCTACTTTACCTTTAATTGAGTAATTGAATGTAGGAATAAATGTAATCATTTTTCTCCAACGGGTCTACATGAGTATGTAATATTTTCTAACTGCCTAAGGGATTGCTAAATTGATGTATGTAATTTTTACCTGAGTAAATTAAGAAATTTCTTGAACTAAGTAATCTCTATCAATATTGGTAAAGACACCATGCTCGGTGATTCATTAAATTCCTGTGTATTTTTATGCTGGCCAGCAGAGTTTGATAACTGCATATGAAAAGTTAATATTAATTTTTACGGTGTAAATTTTTGATTAATTCATCACGGTGCATATTTGAAATTTGCAATATATATTATAATTCTAAATGCATTATTTTAAATAGTTGTCACCTGAACACACCATAGATCTAGAAATTTAAGTTGAAAGATTGAGTGTCTTCCTTATAATGCTGCAATAAATATCCTTGGTTATATATATATAATTGATTCAGAGTTTTTCTTATGATGACTTGTGTGAATGTTTTTAACACCAGTACTCCTGCTTGGTCTTAGGGGTTGTTCGGGTTAGTTTTGAGGAAAGATAAACACAACGCAATGAATTTTGGTTTTGATATTACTGTAGGCAAATTATTTAATTTCAGGTTTTAATTGTAACAGTTGGTATTTAACATTTGGTACCACAACATTTGGTGACGTGAAAATTGCCACAGAACAATATTCGCAAAATTTAACACACTGAAACCTACAGAATTAACTGATGAAGCAAGTAAAGTAAACAGAGAGTATGAAGTGACATTAAATCTTAATAACTTTAAAAAGTGCTTGGATTGTAGGAATATGATGAGAACAATAAGTTATAAAATTTTATCTGACAGCCCCTTTATTGGTCATATTAAAATAGAATTAGCTGCGTATGATATTCTAGTCAAGTTCAAATAAGTATTTCTTGCAGTAAAAATTCATTCGATTTATGAAAGATATGTTTGTTTAAAAGACTACTTCTTTAGTCAATCGATTACAATAAAACATGTGAGGCTATTTACTTCAGGAGAGATGCTTTCGTAGAAAATATATCAGACAGACTGTCTCGTATACAAGTTACATATGGGGAAGTTCAAGAGTTGCTAACCCACTAGTCATGAACCATACCAGGACCAGTTGTCGGTATTAATCGCTGGCACATTTACGTACACGAACTTTAGCTAAAAAACCAAGAGCAATTCCAAAACTGAATGAGGATTCCAAAGATTACATTTCAAAACAGGACGGATCACTATATTGCAATCAAAATAAAATTTGGAAAAAAAAGAAAGAAATTTTTTAAAGAATATTTCCAAATTATTAGACTGGTCATTCTGGATATGATAACAGAATTTTCTGCAAACAACGCTGCTCTCCCAATCTTTATCCATATTTTTGGGAGCACATTTACCGAGAACACGGTAAATGTAGTCAGGTAGATCCAAAGGCTTCCGGTCTGATATACTGTTAAAAAAAATATAAAAATTTTAGCATTTTATTTTTCAATATGATCTCCCTGTGCTTCGATAGAGTTTTCACGTCTTTTAATGAGCAGCTCATTGCCTCTGGAAAAGTAATCTGAAGGTTGTCTTCAAAACGTTCCATAACTGTTCTTCTCATACCATCATCATCAAAATCACGAAGGTCTTAGTTTTGCTTAGAGAACAGCTAGGAGAAGTGAACCTCCTTACGCCCACATTACTTCTGAATAATATTAAAAAAAGAAGAAAAGAGGCAGGGTAATTTGGCTAACTAACCCATTTCGTAGAGACTTTGCTCATGTGAATCGAAATACGGAAAACACTTTTAGATAGATTTAATCTTACTGCTGTCTCGCTAACTGTTAATCTCCTATCAGTCAATATTTCATTCAAGATTTACGCGCAATATTTTCTGATGTCAATGCTACCAATGATTAACGTTCACAAAAATCATCTTCCACGGATTCGCGATCAATGCTAAATTGTTTTTTCCATTACATCACTGTGGAATAGGAAGAGTACGGATCATGTACACTGTACACGTGATCTAACACTGTACACGTACACGTGATTTAAAACATTTTTTTTGTTTTAGTACTAATCAAAAATTTAATTCCAGAAGCAGTTTTAAACATTTTAAAACAAATTAGCGCATAGCTTTTTATCAAATTGTAGACGTATATAGAGGCGCGCATTTAACTCTTTGCCTCAGGTGGAAAAGTATATAGTCACGGCTCTGTCGGCAATAGATGATCTCGCCTTATCCTGCTTAAAGAAGGGACGAAGAAATCTCCCAAGCTATAACATAGCAATGGGCATTAACATTCATTAATGTAATAGTTATTCTCTTTGGATGTAATATTAAACTTATTTAGGTCAGGAATCATTCAAATCAGCAGCTTCCCGGCTTTCAGTGCTGTAAAGGCGGCTAATCAGTTGTCAGAGGTGAGAACTAGAAGTAAATTGGATATGTACCCAATGACCCCTCCTCAGTACCACTAGTCCAGGTTTTCGGCTGAAATTACAATAAAGAATTCGTGTGATGCTATACAAGCAAAAGTGGATTTCTTCAGAAAAGATATCACACTGTCAAAATTGCTACATATCAGCGTCCGTGTGTACCGTTCAATGTAACAGTCACTGAGTTATCTGTTGTACCGTCGAGAAAACAAGAGCAATGACTGCCTTATTGATAGTCCCTGAAATTGCTGACGTCATCCAGCCGTACATTCGGATATATAGTGTTGTGAAAGGTGCCTAATGTCTAACCCAGGGTGCGTGATAAGGCTGTACGATCCCTAATAGCAATGTGGATAATATGCATGTTATCTCTTGCACTGGGGAGTGAGGGCAGTCGAAATCCTCTGCGCTGCTCTGTGTGGCTCTCCTGGGCCCATCAACTGAAAATTCTCGTAACAGTCATTGAATCCCACTTAACGGAAGCAGCTTTTTTGCGGTACGATAAGCTACAGTTCCAGTAGGCTACGATTATCCCGCATCGAAATCTGGGGATGTGCTGATGTGAGTTCCATCAATCCAATGAGGCATAACACGTCCTTCAATACAAAAAGCAAAGAATGAACTCGATCTCGTAATCAAAATTCAACAATTCAAAGTGCCTTTTCAGACTGCTTCTATGTGTATTAATTTTGCAATATGAGCATGTAGTTATTATTTGTTAATTATGTTAATTATTTGCATATTCTAGCAGCATGTTCTACCTTTCACGAAAATTTCAAGTTTGTTGCGCGTTTCTTTCATGGTTTTGGAGTTCTAAGGTTAGCAATGTATATAAGTTAAGTATTAGAACCATAATGTTGACTAAAGGGACAATATCAGTGAATGCAGTTAACTCATTCCCTGTTTCAATCCCACGCGTCTGAAAGGAATTTCTGAAATCTTTCCTATATAAAATGTAAATCTGAACTTTTCTCCATGAATCCATTTTTCATATGACAAGTAACTAGAGCTGTGAAGTAGCGAAACACTGGTAGTTCGACCAGAGGTCAATATCAGACAAATGGACTGGCTGTATGAGCGTTTTCGTGGTTTCTCCATGAGTGAGGCCGATACGAGCCACTTTCTCTGAGAAAGACTTCCATAAAGTCCTCCCTCCCATTAGTCCTCGAGAACTTTTCCATAACCAAATAAAACAAATCAAACCAAATGGTAAGTAACCTTGAACTGCTTCGGCGTAATAAATATATTTTACCATTACTGGATAAATAATGATGATACAAACGGTGCCGAGCAAGATCATCGGAAATCTCAAATAATATTCGTAAACGTGGTATAAGTTAACACAATTCATTTCTGAAACATTCTTTAAGGCTATCCATTAAATCCTGTGTAGAATGGGTATTATTAAACAGATTCTGCTCAGAGTTGTCTAAGTCTCCTCTATTTACCAAATCTAAATAAAGCTTGATAGTAAAGCAAAATCATAATAAAGGGTTTACTGAAAGAAAAGAATATTGAAAATTAAGAGGAAAAATATTTTTGAAAGAAAAAATGTTCAAGTTTTTGCCACTAAAGGAAAATTTGGCGTTTCAAGGGGTACAGCAATAAAACAAAGAGTCACATCTTTACTAAACTCTAAACTAAGCTCGGCAGCACAAACAGACCTTAGAGAGCCATGGCCGGCGGTGCCCTGATATCTGATTTCTAGACCGTGGGCTCCGAGGTGCTTGTGCATCTTTGTCTGGACAAATTGTTAACTTGTAGCAGAACCCCCCTATCTTTATTAGAATAATAAAATTTAATTTATAAAATTACGAGCTCAGCATGGACATCATACATTGATAATGTGTATTGCCAACGTAATCAACAATCGTGTAAGCATTTCAAGAAGATAGATATGGCATTATCCTTAGATTCAGACAAAGAAGCTTTCAAATGCATGAACTTTGAGGAATTTCTAGACCTAGAAGCCAGAGGAATTGAAATGGGAAGCACTGAGGGGCTAAATATCTGGGAAGCCTTATGGAAATGCATGATCAATGACAAAGTTGGCACGGATAACACTTTTTCCCGCAAGCCAGTAAAAGCAGTACTGAAACATTAATGTCCAAAATCCTCATTTTTTATAACACAGAAAGTAGGTTCTGTGAAGGGAATGTACTTAATATGTTTTTGTAAGTGTATAATTCTCAGGACCCCAAAGGGGGTGTTTCTCCAAGAAAACGAAACCTAGAATGAAACTGATAATGATTCTACACCATATAGCAGCAAAATCAGAAAGTAAAGGCTTTTGCTGAACCATATCAGAAAAACTCTATGCTCAGCAATTCCGAATGTTGACTTTTTTCCTGGAAGGGAAAATTCGTCTCTTCTATACGAAATGTATTCGAAGGCCTATATCATCCAT